>JZKD02S1667850.1:281617-296930 GCA_000966675.3 Picea glauca
TTGTTGATGATCACTTGAAGAAAGATTAATAATGTTTTAATAGACTTAAAATTGTTTAAGCTCAATTACAACTGATTCACCCCCCCCCTCTCAGTTGTCTTAGTAATTTCAACAAGAAGCCATTGCTTGGGCTCAATACTTAGATTTGGTTTATTCACAATATGGAACTTTGTATGAGTTGATCCCAAATTCTACCTGCTCCACTACCGATCTATAGAAACCTTCATCCACATCACATGCGGATGGAGTTATCGGCTTCGTCAAAATCCAATCCACTTCCCAGTCGACTGGAAAGACAAATCAATCTGCTTCAGCACCCACTCCCAATTCGACCTCACTCTCCTCTACCTCCCCTCAAACTCAAATCTCTGAGGTGAATGCAGTTCAATATTCCCCTTCACAACAATCCAAAGGTAAGAACAAGAAAAAAAATAAACCAAAAAAGAATAATAAAAATGAACAACCCAAAACCCAAACCCAAACACCTTCTACTGAAAATAAATCACAGCGGAAACTGAAGTTCCCTTGTCTCATTTGTGGTGACAATCACTACACTCGAGACTGTCCACTTCGTGATGAAGTGGCCAAAATTTTTAAGGGAAATTCCCAACCCGTTGTGCTTACTCAGCCTTTTCCACAACAAAAATCCATGGTTGCTCAAACCCCCTCTCCTGGGGGCAGTTCTAGCCATCCTCATGATGAGACCTTGACAAGTTCCCATATCTATATGTTTAATGGGATTGATTTAACCACTTTCTCTAGGACATACGACACACCAACTAAACCTGGCAAAGAAAAGATCACTAACGGTTCTTTACCAGATCCATCACCATCCTCCATTATTCCTCCATCTGTTATTCCTCCAGCTGGATCAATTCTTATAGAGAAACCTTCGTTTGACTCTATATTATTCCCTCTCAAGAGAACCATCCATAAATCTACTTTTAATCCTAGTTCAAGAGCAACCCAAAACTACAACATTGTTGAAGATTTGGCTCAGGCTCCATGTGCTATGTCTACGTTGGAAGTTCTATAGCATTTTCCAAGTCAATGTAGAACACTCTTGGCTACTATTGGCGCTTTTGATCATGAGTCGTTCAATAATATCACCTTTAACCTAGATAATTATAATTCTCGACTCTCTCACCAACTAGCTTTCCAAATTGATGTTGTTGTTCATAATCAACAAATCCACTGAACTATATTGGATGAGAGAGCCTCCACTTGTGTCATGTATTTGGCTTGTTGGAAAATCTTGAAATCACCCACACTTAACAAATCCCCTACGATGTTATGGATTTTTGCAGTCCTTAGCCGTTTAGTTGTGTGGAAAAACCCTCTTTATTGATGTCGAGGTGGTCGATGCTCACCTCGATTACAAATTGTTACTCAGAAGAAGTTGGTTTTACACTATGAATACCATCTCTTCATCGATGTTTATATGTGTGCAATTTCCTCATCAAGGCAAAATTGTCACTATCGATCAACTAGATTTCTGTACACCCAATGCTCGTGCTCCCGCTACCAACAATATTCATTTCTTGGGAGATCACAAGATCACATATGAAAGTGTTGGTGTTGGCTTGCTGAAATATTCTAGCCTTATTGGTACCTTCCCTACACCACTTCCACCTACCACACATCATATTTCCACTGTCAATATGATTTTGACTACGACTTATCAATCTTTGGAATCATATGACCCTTGGATTGTACCTAGTCCTCTGGAATTTGATGCACTAGGTGATGCCATGCCACTTAGTCCAGCTAAGGCATCATATGATACTATCCAATCTGCCTCTCCTTCCTTGGATAACCAACATCTATTGGCACCCGACACCTACTCGATGCCATCTTGGTTGAATCCCTTGTCTTTCATTTTCGACTACATTTCCCAAATTTTTCCTTTCGACGAATCTATCATGGAAATGCTTATAATTGACGAAGTACCTTGGGATTATAACCACCATCGCTCTTCTTTTCTTCCACCTATGGAAGAAATCCAGAAAGATATACACTCTATCTTCCCCCCCCACCGATGTTGTTGATTCTCCACAATCTCATATACTTACCTAGGATACTCTTTCTGAGGGTAATCTCGACAACATTTATACCATGGTCATTATTGATATTTCGATCAAAGAGGGTGTCATGGAAAATATTAATCTCGGTGTGAACTGTTCACTTGAGGAGGTGGTTTCTTATACTTCCTTATTCAAATAATTCTGCGATGTCTTTGCTTGGAGCTACGAGGAAATTCTAGGGATTGACCTGTCAATCATTGTGCATGAAATTAAAACTTACCCAGGTGTTAAACCCGTTCGACAGAAACTCCACCTGGTTCATCCTAAGAAAACTGTTGCTATAAAGGAAGAAGATGAGAAATTATTGAAATCTGGCTTCATCTATCCTGTCCCCTTGACAGAATGGGTTTCTAACATTGTTCTGGTCACTAAGAAACAAGGGACCATTCGTGTCTGCATTGATTACATGGATCTCAATAAGGCTTGTCCAAAAGACAATTACCCTACACCTTTTATCGACCAGATTATTGATAATTGTGTTGGTAGTGTGATTTTCTCTTTCATGGATGGATTCTCAGGGTACAACTAGATTGACATTTTACCTGCTGATCAGCATAAGACAACCTTCATCTTCCCATGGGGAACGTTTGCCTATTGGAAACTACCGTTTGGCCTAAAAAACATTGGTGCTACATTCCAGCGGGCCATGTCATATGCTTTCCATGATATCAAACATATTGTAGAACCTTACCTTGATGATTTACCTGCCCACTCATATAGTCGATCAGACCATATTGGTCATCTACGGGCTATTTTTCTTCGATTTCGATTCTACCGTATTCTTTTGAACCCACATAAGTGTATATTTGATGTTGAATTAGGTCGACTCCTTGGCTTCGTTGTCTCCAAATATGAGATTCGGGTGGATCCCTTAAAAATTAAATCTATTCTTTCTTTACCTCCACCTAATAACTTGACACAACTCCAAATTTTGTAGGGGAAAACAAACTTTCTTTGTCGTTTCGTGTGTAACTACGCTGAGATTACTAAAGGATTTATGTGATTGTTGCAGAAAAAAACTCCTTTCATCTAGGATGACACTGCTCAATGATCTTTTGATGCTCTTAAGCACACATTGACCAATGCACCTTTGTTGCATCATTCGGATTACGAAGGACTATATCCTCTACTTAGCAGCTTCTACTTCCACTATTGGTGTGGTTTTAGTTCAAGAGGACCCCAATAGTGAAGAACATGTGATATATTATATGAGCAAAATTCTATATGGTCCCAAACTCTGGTATTCACATGTTGAGAAGTTGGCTCTGGAAGCCATCATCACTGTCCAAATATTTCACCACTACATCTTGCTACGCACCACCACTGTTATTGCGGACTCAAACCCCATGTATCATATTTTGACATGTCAATTTCTTGGGGGGAAATATTCCAAATGGATCGTCATCCTTCAGGAATTCGATCTTGAATTTGCTAAGTCCAAAGATAAGAAATCATTGGTGTTTGCGGAACTTATCTGCGACCTTACCATACCGATGAATATACTGAGCCCAAAGATTGTCTCCCCAAAGAAACTTTGTTCCTCATCATCATGTCTGATCCTTGGTATGGAGATATCCTCCTTTATCTCCAAACCCAATGTTTTCATCCCGATATATCTCGTGAAGAACATTGATGTATTCGTCACCATTCTCGATGCTACCTTATCATCGATGACACTTTGTATCTCTGTGTTATTGATACTATCCATCGATGATTTTTGACTCATGAAGAGGCTAAACGTGTTCTAAATGACTGTCACCTTGGAGCATGTTGTGGTCACCTTTCTGGGATGGGTACAATTAAAAAAATTGTACGTGTAGACTACATTTGGCCCTCGATTTTCAAAGATTTTATTGAGGCAGTCAAAAAATTCCCACCCTGCCAAGTTTTTCAGAAAAAAGCACACACCCGCCCTACTTCGATGCATCCCATTATTTCCATCGACCCCTTTGCGAAATGGGGTATTGATTTCATGCAATGTAATCCCACATCAGTAGGGGGGCACGGTTATATAATCATCATCGTCGATTACTTTACAAAATGGGCTGAGGCTATTCCTACCTTTTCAAATGATGGTTGTATTGCAGCTCTTTTCTTTTTTAACCACATCATAACTCATTTTGGTGTTCCACACGCCATCATCACTTACCATGTTTCACACTTTTAGAACCAGATTATGAGTGATTTGCATGCCAAGTTTGGTTTCGCCATGAAAACTCATCCCCTTACTATCCTCAGGCTAATGGACAAGTTGAAGATATCAACAAGGTCCTTAAAACTATGATTCAACATATGGTAGGGGAAAACAAGACATCTTGGCATTTACAACTTTTCTTCGCTCTCTGGGTTTATCATACCTTAGTGAAAACTACTACTGGATTCACTCCTTTCCAGTTAGTATATGGCATATAAGCTATTTTACCAATCAAGTGCGAGATTCCCTCGTTGAAACTTAAAGTAGAAGTCCTACCCCATACTTTTGCTGAAGAAGAATGTTTCTTACATATGACCAGGCTAGATGAAACATGTCGCGATGCTTCTCTCGTTAGAGAGATGTATCAAAAGTGGATCAAGAATAAATACAATAAATCCGTCCACCCTCGAACTTTTGCAGAAGGATACCTAGTCCTTGTCTATGACCAGGCTCATGATAAGATAGGAACATGAAATTTAGAACCCCTGTGGCATGGTACTTACATCGTGAGACATGTCTTACACAAAGGCACCTATGAGTTAGTCGACTATGACGAAATTTCCCTAGGTGAGCCCCAAAATGGGATTTACCTTAAGAATTACTATGCTTAGATTATCTAGCACGTGTGCTTTGTACACTATTTTATTTTTAGTTTGGTGTGTCTTTTTATTTTCCATGCTCGAGTTTTTTCCTTGGCCTCTTATACCATGTCTTGTGTTTTCATGCGCAGATGACATATTACTTTCCTATCTTTGTCGGGTTTGAGGATGGCGCTAATCG
The DNA here is from genome assembly GCA_000966675.3 of Picea glauca. Taxonomy (NCBI): domain Eukaryota; kingdom Viridiplantae; phylum Streptophyta; class Pinopsida; order Pinales; family Pinaceae; genus Picea; species Picea glauca. Next base: position 286,676 of record JZKD02S1667850.1, read on the forward strand.
ACACACCCAGAATGTTTCTTTTGTAGCTTGGGTCGTTTACCACTCTGATGAGTTGGTGATTTCAAGAGGTATTTTCTTAGGATCAACAATTAACAACATGGCAGAATATCATGTTGTCATCGAACTTTTAACCGAAGCCTCCTCCCTAGGTGTTTCTCATATGATCATGAACTTAGACTCTCAACTCATGGTCTATCAACTGAATCAAATCTACATTATTTGCAATCCTATCCTGCTACGTATCCACCTACGATTTTGTCACCTCGAATGAATGTTTGTTTTTATTGAATACAAACACATTCCAAGAGAAGTCAATACCATTTCAGATTCATTAGCCAATTACATCATGGATCGGTATCTCACACACATATAAGGTTTGATTAAGGAAATAAATCATACATCACATGTAAATTAAAACACATCACATTAAAAATATTATTCGGCACTGTAAAAAATCAGATATATGTATATATATATATATATATTGTGTGATGAAAAAGTTTGGTTACATCAAAAAGTACATAGAAGAGAAAAATATCGTGTCTTCACACCCATAAACATCGTCATATAGACTTTACAATCATCAGGAAGACTTTAATCTTCTTGCATCACATTGTGCTCCAAGTATCACATCACTGCGTGGGATACTCGCCTCAGTAAAGAGTTAACACTCTCAGGCACTCCCACGGTGTGTCTCTATAGATGTAGGGGCACCTCCTACCTCCTAAGAGGAGGGATACCCATCGTGAGGTCTTGAAGGTTTGTTTCAAACTCCTAAAGACCTCATGTTGCTACCCCTTTATCTACCACAATATGAGAGTCCCCGTGATGCCCCAATGTCGATATCTTCACTGGATATGTTGTTCCCTTGTCTGCATGATGAAATGATACATCTGTTAGAAACTCTTCTACATACCCAAGAAAATAATTGAAGTTTTAAAATAAAAAAACACTTGACAATATTTTTTGGTTTCCTACCTGACATGTCCCAGTACACCCCCTATGGTAGAACTAGGTCCATGCTCCCCCAGAAATCCACTCCAGCGTATGGGAAGTCTTCTATCATGATCAATTGGCATCTCATCCAAGTGAAGAAATTACCGGTGAACCTGAATTCTGACTCTGATCCTAGCCTCGGAGAAATACTAGTCCATCGCTCCATATGTGGTTCTCCCACCGGCCGTACTACTAATGCAATATAAGGTTTCATCTGAGGAATGCGTTCTAGGAAGAATGAAACCAATAATGAACCGTATCCGAACTGCGTTTGTTTCCCTGCTTTGCATCTCGTAATCTGTTCCTTCACATTCTGAAGGAATCCTGCACTCCAGTTAAGCAGTGTTGGCTCTAGACACTGTAAACCATAGGCCACCTATGATATTGAAACTAAGTGCGAGCTGGTACTTCCTGTTATACTTGTAATGGAAAAGAGAATGGACCAAAGAGGTAGATCCCTAATGTCTTTGATCGCTATTCTACCTCCCACTAATCTCGATCCTAGGACACAATGGTTTGATAGGTACTCGTCTACATGCGCGGGAAGTGCCCTCTGTCCGAATAAAATGATGGGGACCCCTCTCTTTGAGAGGCCGGTCAAAAAGTACACATATTCCAACCTAATGGTAAGAAGCTACGTTCCAATTTGGAACATTTTCTCCTCAACGTTCCATAGCCCGATCATATACTCGAGAAGAAGAATCTATTTCTTCAACTTTTTCATATTGAAATACTTGAGGAGACCGCAATTCCTCAACATGGCTCTTGATTGGGTACTTTTCAAGGCAACCACATCATCGAGCTCGTGCTCTCTTTCTTTCCACTCTATCATGAATTTTTCCGAATTCACCTACAATCATCAACAATAAAAAGTCTTTAGTCATGCTATTTTGACAATTTTTGGGAAATTAAAAACTTAAAAAATATTTGTTTCTCTACATAGCATGCCAATGCCCCCTTTACACTCATATCAGTGTGCCAACTCTCCCTCAAGAAGCTCACCATGGCACTTTCAATTTTTCATAACGCCCCTGTTACCCTTTTGGAGGAGCACTGGTGTTTTGGGGCATTTTTTCTTGCGCATTTCGGGCAATGCCCCTATCATTCCCATATCATAGTGTTGGTGCATAGTTACCAAGCTTGCAGGGGTGTTGAAAAAATTGAGCAACACTCCCCTTCGAATTCTAGAGGAGCGTCGAGCCCTTTTGGGTGCTTGAGACCTCCCAGGGCATCTATTTTAAGAGTCAATCATTGCCTAAAAACAAAATGTAAACCATACAAATTGAGGGAAAGGGAAAGAGAACCAACCTGGTCCAAACGATGACAGAAATAGTTGACCATAGCTCCGGCACCGATGAAAGCAAGAATCACCCTCCAAATCTCAATTTCTCCACTGCTACAAATATTTTCACAAATGAAATGGTAAAATAATTTTTTACCCCATTTTACTATTATAAACTTCATTTTTTCTTAAGACATAGTTATTTTGGGTTTTGATAAATATTTTGGAGGCCTTATTAATACACTGGCATGCAGTTTTGACATTATTGGTAGGTTTCAGAGAAGTTTTGTTCGATTTTCATCTTGTCACATTAACGAGCATAGTGTTAGTTCGTTCTCACGCTTGAAAAAACATAAGAACGCACCGAATAAACTTTATCTCTTTTTCGGACTCATATGGATAAATGAAAAAGGAACCCCCTGGAGTCATCTTTAAGCTCTTTTCAGACTCCCTAAACATGAAAATATTGTCGAGTGATATTTCTTCCTTTCCCACTCATTAAAAGGTTTGAAAGGGCGTCTTTCGAGTGATAATTTATCTCTTTTTTGGCCTCACGAGACTAACATTAAGAAAAAGGACAACACTGGAGTTGTCTTTATGTCATTTTCAGACTTTCTAAATATGAAAAACCACCCATATGGGACTGAACCCTTACTTCTTCCATATGGGACTGTACCCTTACTTCTTCCAGTTCGTTAAACAAAGGAAAAGGGACTTGCCAAAGGTGAGTTATATCGAGCATGTGTTACCCTCCTTGAGCTCATTAAATCAAAAAGAGGTACTCGTCTATCTGGATGGGGGAAAAATTGAAAGAAGAAAGCCAAGAAGTTTTTTGAGAACATCAGCAGTCACCCTTATAGTCGCCCTTGAACATGACACTTTGTATTTGCATGCATTTTAATCCACTAAACCTCTGCACTGAACCAATCCTCTGAGTTTTCCTACTCCTTTGGGTCACCTGATGAAAGTCACAGTATCCATTGCTATTGAAATTACTAAGACAACTGAGAGGGGGGGTGAATCAGTTGTTACTTTTCTTAAACAATAATAAATCTATTAAACCATTCTTAAATGTTCTTCAAATGACCATCAATATTACACAACATATAGACGATATAAATAATGATCATCAGTCACACATAAGATATACACAGATACAAATTTTCATGAGGAAACCTATAAAGGGAGAAAATCTCTTCTTCTTCGAAATGATAGGCAGTCTTTTAAGTTATGTACATCATCTATAATTGAGCACCAACTCAATGTGAGGCTACTACCTCTATTTTACAAGCTCCAACTTGTTTGAGAGCACCAACTCTTTGGTTTCTCTAGCACCTACTAGAAGGAAGAACCAACTCCCTTAATGTTCCAACACCAACTGGATGGAAGCACCAACTTCCAGTTACACAGGCTCCAACCTGTATGATAGAGAACACTTGTTCTCCCTTGCACCACCCTGCCACCCTAGTTTTTGTGGCTGCAACCAGATGGAAGCTACAACTCCCTGTGTTCAAGGTCCCACTTGAACCTCTGAGGACAACAGTCCTCCCTAACACCTACCAACCACCCTAGAATATTAAATGAATGATTAAACAACCAACTACACAGATAAATCGATTCTTACCACTTCTTCTCTATTCTGTAAATCTGGTCTTCTTCTAACTGTTCTACAATTCTTCTCTTCCTTTGTTTGTTCTGCAATTCTGCTCTGCTTCAACTTGTTCTTTCATTTTGCTCTGCTTCAAGTCTATTCCTCATATGTTACTCTTCTTTGAGTTTTATCTCACACTACGCATATTTTCAGTCTCACACTGCACATCCTGTGATTTTCCCTTTCTTACAATTTAATTCATTTTTCATCCAGAACGACCAACCACGCACAGTCTTTATCTTTTTCTTTTATGCACCACACCCACAACATTTACACTTTGAATCTTCTTAGGAAAAAGAAAACCGTCTAAGCAACTAAAATGCCAACCGATCAAGAATCATGAATCAGTTTAGCTAACAGATTTGTAACTGATCAATTAACTAGGAGATGGAACAGTAGCCCTCCGATCATATTCAAACTCACTTGAACCATTGGATTAAGAATAAAGAATCTTGTGCCTATTTCTCCATTTCGTAATTCAGCATTTCGAGATCCCTGTGGTGAAGCTTAGAACCTCTATCTTCTTCCTCCATCTTCCATCGATGTGCCTAATGGCTGTGACCACGCGCTTATGCATAAAGTGCTTTCACGATTTTGCATTTCGTGAATCTAGAGATAAGGTATCTCGACTCTCCAAGTTGCAATCCCCGAAACCCCGAAATGGAACTTATCTGAACTAACTCCTTCCCTTCTCGTGACCATCGGTGGTGATCATAGGCTATGCCAAAAGGCGCTTCATATTTCGCAAGTTTATAAACTTCATCGAGTTTGATCAACGGTTGAAATCTCCATAGATCCTATGGTATAGATCTTATCGCGATCTCACATCTCACGAGTTTCCACACCATGCTCCGTTGACTCCAAGTCAACAAAATTCCAATCGCTTGCCACTTGTCCTATGATTCGACGGTCCAGATCTGATCTTGATTCAACGACTCAAATCATATCGTGATTTCGCATATCGCGATTTCAGCATTCTTGTTGCAAAGTGTTTTGACACTCCAACTTTCGGTATTTGAAACCCCGAAATGGGGTTGGATCAATGGTCCACATCAAACCTTGATTTGATGGCTCAGATCATTTCATTATTTCGCATTTTGCGATTTCGGCATTCCTGTGGTATTGTTTCTTGCCTCTCCAAGCCACGATTCGTGAAACCCTGAAATGGCGTGGGATCAACGGTCCCCATCAAACCTTGATTTGATGGCTCAGATCATTTCGCATTTCATGATTTATGCATTCTTGTGGTATTGTTTCTTGCCTCTCCAAGTCGCAATTTGTGAAACCCCGAAATGGAGTCCTTGACATGCTCTGATCTTCTACCATGTGTCCCTCAATGGTCAAGATTTTATCGAGACTTCACAACTCTACGAGCCTTCATTGTGCCTAATCAACGGTCCATATTTGTCCTCGATCTAATGGTTGAGATTATTTCGTGATTTTGCATATCGCAAGTTCGAGAGGTGAAAGGCTGGAGAATTTCATACCTTTGACTTTCCAGTCAGCGAAATGATGATCTGTGTCCACGTGTCCTGCCCGTAGATGGATGGTCCTCCTTTTTTGGGATTTTGTATACCCGCTTCTCCTTGCACTTTAATGAACGTGTAGGTTCTCCCTGATCCAACGATGGTCAAACTTATGCTCAGATATGATGCTTGTGATATGTCCTCCTCTTCTGTGCATTCTTCTTGTCTACAATCAGATCTGACGGTCCTCCTTCTTTCAAAAATTTAAATGGGATCCAATATTAATTGACGCTTCTCCTCCCTAGCTTAGGCACTGTGATCGACTCTACACTAATTACTTCTGAGCTTACTTTGTTCCTATTTTTCATCGATGCTTACTCTGATCTTGTCATCAATGACCTGCCTACAATCCTTTGCACGTTTGCTGCCATCTTTTTTGTTGTACTTGCCATCAATGACAAGCATACACTGTCTGTAAAACATGCCAACAATTGCATTATCTTGTTTTTTTCCATGTCATGTTTATGTTGTCATGCCTCAGTGTTCAAGGGAAGTATCTTCCTCAAGAGTCAACCATCACAAATTTCCTGTTTCAATACCCATGTCAGTCCATGTTCTTTTGAGCCACCAATTACATCTCTGTGTCAATTTTGAGTCGTTGATGGGGGATACATCAAGTCCCTCCTTCAACGAGTTTGTTAATGTCGACGTCAACACATTATCTGGGAACTAGAATTAGAAACCAAATAGTACCTTGGGACCTGCATGCCTCAATGGCAGGCCTCCTCGCGTCCGACATTGGGTTTACATCATTGAACTCTAATCGGATGATTCCACATATGTTCAACTTCAGCTCATCCATTCACATTCGTTGGAATGTACTAGAGTACATTGGGAATCATTGACATCAATGGTGATTTTCCTCGCGCTTGTTAATGGTTTACCTCATTGACCGGTAATCAAGTGGTTTCTGCCATGTTTGACATCAAGACATCTATTCACATGGTTAGATTCATACCACATCGGGATCATCAAGACGACCCTGGGTTGAGTCATCACTCTTATATGTACTTTTCCCAGGTTGTGATGGAGTGTCTTTTGAACATTGACACATATACTGTCACATAGATCCACTTTGTATTGGTCGTGGCTATGTCTTTTCATCTCATAGATCCACTGTGTATTCTTCATGGCTACGATCAGTTCAGGTCATAGGATTATATATCTACATTATATATTTAGTGGCTATAACTTTTTGTCAATATAATTATGGATCTGCAGTGTATTTTGTGGCGGCCATGCCTTGAAAGTCTTTATCACTCAAGCATAGGTATGTCTGCCTTGGGTTTGAAACATGTCATAATATTTGTTTGATGGTTGTGTGCATCTTTTTCCAGGTTCTTTGAGTCCATACCCTTGCTTGAAAAATTATACAAAGTACTTCAATCATCAGTTCCTGTATTCTAACTTTGCACTTTGGGGGGCAATCTGTTACACATCAAAATTACTCATTACAATGATGGCCTAGTGTTGTCATTACCAATGTCACAAGTGTCGCATTTTGGCCGCAAGTGTCGCAAATATCATATTGTCATCTTGCCTATGTCGTGTATCGGATGACATTATCAAGAACACTTAAAACACTGGCTTTGAAGAGGAGAAATCATTAGACAAAGAGTACAAGTCTTTTTCCATGGAAAAAACCACTCAAAAATCAATTTTGGAAGGAAACGCTCCCCTATACACTGTCAGGGAGTGCCAACGCTTTGTACCCTCTTTTGAGGAAAATCAGGGAAGAATCCCCTTCATATCTGGAGTTGATTGGATTTGAATATGAGGTCAAGCCTTGATCTTAGGGAGGATCCAAAACTAAAGGAGAAGGATCCTCAACCTATCCAAAGAATATCTTAAGTTATTAGGCCTCTCCAAGCATATATAAGGAGGCCTCCTCATGGTGAAAGGGAGAGACATTGAAGGAATCAAACTTATGATCTCATAAGGGAGATATCATTGAAGCATAATCAATTTGTGTGTGGATTACTTGAGAAAAGGGTTGGACAAGGAGAGCTGGGAGAGGTTGTTGCACCTTCATCAAAGGTTTGTAATTATTCTCTATTGTTATCATTAAGATACATATGTTCTTGGCCTGTTTCTTTCAAGGTTGTGTCTATTCTACATGAACTTGTCTCTAGTAGATAGATCTGGTTTTAAGCTAATCTTAGTGGAATAGAAAGCTTGCTCTATCTTTGTTTGATTTGCAGGACTTGTCAAGGAGCTTGGGGATCAAAGATCAACTCGGAATGTGCAAGGAAAAACGTCATTAAAAAGGTACACCTTTGTTATAGCAAGATTTGCCTCACCATTGCTATTTTGCTGAAAAGGGCCTTTTTCCATTTACCTATGCAGACTTGTCATCCCTATTTGATGAATCCAAAGATAAAAATACACATTTTCCCACATATACATGCCCTATATACTATGCAAGATGCGTATACGCAGGCTACTCCACTACAGCCTGCATACATCGAAATTTGTTCCAGAAAATACAAAAATGGAGTCGGGTTTCCATGTCGCGATAGGAGATCTTTGATCCTTGGCCTTCCATATACTGGAAATGTTCCAACTCGGCCCTTCAGTTGCATATTGAAGTTTATAAAAGCACAGTTCCAAGCTATGGAAAAGAGGAGAAAGCATTCAACTTTGAGAGCAAAGTTACTCTGGAGAAATTACTTCATATTGAGTATGCATCCCTTTTGTCCCTCAAGTCTGAACATAGTGTTAATCCCCCCAAGCTCTTCTCTATTGTTGAGAGAAAATCATTGTATCTTTCCTTTGAGCTTGCCTTTGGTGGAGGATTGAAGTGGTGGAGACCCAGTTGGAAGGAACTTGGTTTCTTGGTTTCCAACCATGCCAGCATGAAAGTCTGTAATGTTGTCACTTATGTTGATCAATTATTAATACAAATAGTCCTTTCCTGCCCTATTGGTATCTTGCAAATATATGATTATTATCCATGGGTATGTTTGTAATTTTTATTAATGGATTATGTTATCTGATATGCTAACCCCTTTATATTATCACTATATAATTTCTCTACTTGTTTGTTGAGAACTCATTGCAGGTATAAAGCTTTGGGTTAAAGTGATCAACGATGAAACATCATCGAACGTTGGATCGAGGTAGGCCTGTTTCTTATATTTCACATTAGTCTATATAGCATATGTTGGAATTGAGTTGATTTCTATAGTCATACCTGTCTGTTGTGTTTTACCCTTGGCCATAGAGATTTTTTTCCTTGTAACAGAATTGGCAACTCCACTGGGGAAGTATTCCTTATAAGGGTTGAAGTAGTTTTTCTTCTTGCATTTCTCTTTTTCCTTTGTGTTTCTTGTCGTATCACTACTTTACAGATTTCGTTCACTCTGGGTCTGAGTTTTCATCCTTTTTGCCCTTGCCTGACCTTGTTTTAAAGCTTGTACGCTCCTTTTTCCTTGACAGTCATGTATACACAAGTGTTGTCTCACTGCAAGTTGCGTATATATGCACTTTTATCCTAAACAGTCGCATATACCACTTTCCCTTTCTTTTTTTCTTGGCTTAGTGACTGTTGGGTTGGATTTGAGGATTGTTGAGCCTTCTTAGGTCTTTGTAGTGCCTGTTGAGATTCTATGGGATGACAGGAAACCTATTTGGAGTTGAATTTTTGGGCTTAGTCTTTCTCTTTGTTTTTCATTTTTGATTTGTCCTTGTTCTCTGGGTTATTTGCTTGGCTTCTTGGTATTCTACTTGAATTATTTCTTTTATACATAGTAGGATTTATATATCAAGTTGCTTATCAGTCCATGCATTTTCTCTTTAATATATTGAAAATAAAAAAATATAGGCATTTTTCATTGGTTCGCATTTTTGTCTTTGAATCTTTATCATTAGCTTACTGCATTTAGTGGAAGATTTCATTTTATTTCTGAATTGCAGAGTTGAAATTGAAAATTGCACTGTTTTTATACGCATATCATTCATTGAAAAGTTAAAGATAGACTTTGCATTATATTCATATTTATTTTCTTGCAGAGTCATAACATCATGAGTTTCATTTCCACACCTTTTTGAATAATCACGACCAATAAAATTTAAGCTTTAAATTAAAATTAATTAGTCACGATTTTATTTTTACGGTGCACAAACTAGTCTAGGATTTAGTGCCTTGGAATAGGATTCTGTGAGTAAACTTCTCCAAGGAAATTAAATCAACATATGTGTCTGAGATAGGGAGTTGAGAAGTCCATTGTATAATCAGTAAGATCAGGAGGCTCCGCTCACACTGGAGTTAATCACGATGTCGCGCGAAGTTAGTTGAAGGGATAACCCCTGGATACGCGCTTAGCATCAGAGATATTTCTGTGGATTTATTCGTATTTGGGGATCTTGCTAGTACCCATACCTCTGTGAGAGGCGGTGCTTTCAAGGTTTTAGGATTTTCTACCCTACCCATACGGTGATCCGAACTTACGACTACTCGCCTGGGCATCGGTTATGTAGTGGTTTATTAGTTGCTTGGATTAGTATCTCATAAGTTACTTGCAGGGGTTATTCTGCTTGTATCTTGGGTAAGATAGGGGTTGGAAAACACACAACCTTTATGGAGGATTACCTCTTCGGGGGGATCTAACTGACTAGTTATTAAGACCACGAGGGCCACTATAACTGATTATGTTACCTCCAAAATTTAGCAGGGAGTCTCAAGTCCCTCTTGGAGGAGGCATACTTTCTTTAGCGAGGGAGGCCACTCAACCACTTTAGCTTGTTTGCATGCATATTGTGTAATACCCTATTTCCCCCAGTCTATAAAAATAACTATAC
>JZKD02S1667850.1:297413-314821 GCA_000966675.3 Picea glauca
TATATATTGTAGGACTACTGAGAGGGGAATTTGCTGAAAAAGAGACCATGATGGCTGAAGAAAGGTGGTGGAAGGCACCTAGAATGGTGGCATTAACTTCCACCAAAACCAATATCATATTTGGTATTCACTGGCCCGGAGAACCAAGATCGGCTCGTTGTCCCGAAATAAATTACTCGTAGGTTGGTAGGTATATGGCTCCTCATAAGTAATGAGGGATGGGGGGTGAACTGCCGATCCATAGAGTCCTCAGACCTGACTACCACGAGGGAGATCATGCCACACGCAACCTCGCTGGAAGAAAAAAGGCAGGAAGAGTGTGCGATCACAGGCAGACGCGAGGGAGGAGAAACGAAAGAGAAGAACTCTGGAGATATGCAGAGTGAGTGATAGTAGAGAAGAAGGAGATTAACCTTCGTTCTCGGTCACTGGTGAATAGAGACTCAGTCTCGTAGTATCGTGGTCTCAGCTCGGGGGTGGCTAGTGGTAAATCCTTTCAGAATCGTTGAGCCTATGGTTGGGTGGAAACGAGCACCCCTCTTAGCAGTTGCATCACCTCTGGTGTTTTTTTTCTGATAAGTGTTTTACATATTGCATCTTGAAATGTATATTCTGACATTTATGCTCATAAGGTGTGAAATTGTGAATGGTTTCAGTATAAGACTGTCTGTGTGGTGTTTTGATCAGAAATGGTAGTTGCATGCTTGTAACAGAAAATCCACATATGGATTATGTTCATAGATAAATTTATTTATACATATATTGACCCAAGTTAGACTTCAAGTCTATTCTCGGGAAATCTATGCCTGTATTCGTCGACAGGAATACCCAGAATGGACCTCTCCACAGAAATACCCTCTCTGGAACTTACCCAGAATCTGAAAGAGGATTTGAGGGCGCAAATATTAGTAATCCTGCATGAGGAGAAGGGCCCTCTTAAAAATCCCGATATTTCGTCATTTCGGCACCCGGGATATCCAAAATCGAGTCCTCTTGTACTCGCAATTCCCGAAACCCCGATTCGCGAAATCCCAAAATGAAAGTGTATGGATAGGTATCGATTGATGGATGAGATCCTGTCAGAAGATATGAGGTCAGTCATGACTATTAGATTGAAGGAAAGAAATGAGGGCATTAATGTCTCAACCCCCTTCCCTTTTAATATTCGTGAATAACGAAGAAATCAGGACCGTAAATCCCCAGGGTCTGTGGAAGTATCTAGACCGTTCATCGATAGGGACACGCAGATGCTGGTAAGCGTTTCAGCATTTCAGTACCCATAATACTGAAGGGCATATTCCCCTTGTTCTCGCAAGTCCAAAAATCCCGACTTGCGAAATCCTGAAATGCTAGCATGTGGGTAAGTTAAGTGTTTACGGAGTTTCGGCACCCGGGGTGTCCAGATGCGAGTCCTCTCATACTCGCGAGTTCCGAAATCCTGACCCGTGAAATCCCGAAGCGATAATTCATGGATGAACTAGTACCCTTCGGTGGTTCGAAACCCAATATACCCTTCCTCTCGCTACATGCACAAATGGGATCCTTTCGGAGGACCTAAGGTCTATTACGACCGTTAAATTTGATGAAGGAATGCAGATGTTAATGCTTCGACTCCTTTATCATCTTTGCAAGTAACGAAGATTTTGGGACCATCAATCTCAAGACCTGTAAGAGTATAAGGACCGTCCAGCTGTAGAGTACATGTGGCGGCCAGTAAGTGTTTCGGCTCCCGGGAAACCTAAGAGTGAGACCTCTTGTCTTCACATATCCCGAAGTCCCGATATGTGAAACCCTGAAGTAATAATAGCATGGACAAGATAGGGTGTTTTGATGTTTCGATACTCGAGATTCCCAAAGGACAATTTTTGTTCCTTGTACTTTCTAGATGTGAAACCCCCATATGCGCAATGCTGAAATGGCTCAACATGGACGATATTTGGTGTGTCGGTGTCTCGACACCCAGGATACCTGACGGTAAGTCTTCTTATGCTCACCAGTCCCGAAAAACCTAGTCTGTGAATTGCCAAAATGGATTGAGTGACACATACATAAACAATTATACATATGTTAAGGTTTCAGAGTTTCGGCTCCCGGGAAACCTAAGTGCGAGACCTCCTGTCTGCACAGATCCCGAAATCCCAATGGTGGAAATCCCAAAACAGGGAAGTATGTTAAGAGTTAGTATTTCATATTTTGGCTCCCGGAAGACCCCGTTGTGAGGCCTCCTGTCATCACATCCCCTGAACTCCCGACTTGCGAAACCCCGAAGTATGAAACCCTGAAAATGAGTATAGAGCAACTAGAATTAATGTTTCGGTGTTTCGGCACCCGGGACATCTAGAGGCAAATGTCTTGTTCTCGCATATCATGAAATCCCAATAGGCGAAGTCCCAAAATGGAGTAGCACACACAGCTTTGGTGTGTCGGATTTTCGACGGTCGGGACTACCAAAGGTCAGTTTTCCTCGTGTTCGCTAGCCACGAAGTTTCGATGCATAAAACCCCGAAATGAATAAGGAGATACCCGCATCGCGATCTCCCCGTATCATGAAAACTGATAAGTATTCTCCAATAAGGCCTGTGGCCACCATCGCTGATCAGATGAGTGCGGTTAAGGAATGGCAGGGTCTGTAATAGGTCCCGTAGGGATGCGGGGGATTCTATTCCTCGAAGAAAAGGAAAAAAGAGCCAAAAAATTTCAAATCCCATAGTGGGTGTGTTACAAATTGGTATCAGAGCATGGTTACAACACTTGGCCTGCTTGGACTCATGAACGAGTTGCGCAGGATATCCATTCGAAACATTCCTAAAAGGAGTAACCCTCTATCTTAACCCTCTTATATTCAAAGATCAAAGTTTGAAAATGAAAACCCGAGTGTGTATGCATGCGAAAGAATTATGAAATATGCACGGGTTATAAAAATGTATCTAACTATTGACTAACAACCAACATTTGTCTTTTGCACCCAAGCGGACGATCAACCGCAGGAATTTACAGACATAGAGAATGGTGACTCACCAAGAGGTGGGAAAGGGCTACCACAATAGAGACGAAGAGTCTGATGAAAGAAGGGCAATAGGGACCCCTCCAGATCTAGCTGAAATGGTGAGGAGCCTCATGGTCGAATTGCAAAGCTGCAAGGCCGACAATGAAAGGATGATGAAAGAACAAGAAAAGCAAACTGAAATTAACGTAGTTTTACCTCAGAGCTTATCCGACTTACAAAGACAGATGCAACATGAACCCGATACACATAAATGTGGTCATATCAATGGCCACACTGAGAGGAGCACCTTGAAAAAGGTCCACCCCAGAGGTAAAGGACAAGCATTGGATGATTTCTTTGTGAAGGAAGCTGGCGATTCGGAGGGCTCTTCTAGCAGCAGAACCAGTTCCTATTCCTGAAGAAAACAAAAGAAGCAGAATCTTTCCAAGGGTCGTAAATTCGAAGAATTCATAAAATCCAAACCGCCCTCCTTCAACGGTGAAATAAAGAAGGGAGAGGAAGCAGAGGCCTGACTGCTTGGACTAAAGAAATATTTCAGATTCCATGATTTTTCAGAAAATTTGAAGGCCCGAGTGGCCACTTTCAATCTGAATGGAAAGGCTTCCATTTGGTGGGAAGATCTTAAGAATGTGAAAGGGGTTCGCGAAGAGGACCTATCCTGGAAACAATTTGAGAAATACTTCCGGAAGAAGTATTTGTCGGAAAAATATTTCGACGAGAAGACTAAAGAGTTTTATGAACTCAAACTGGGACAACTCACTATAGAAGAATATGTCAACAAATTCCTCGATTTGTTGAGGTATGTACCTTATATAAAAGAGGAAAAGGCAAAGGTGCAACGCTTCATCAGTGGACTACCTAAAGACTATCGGAATAGAATTGAATTTGATGAGCCAAATACCCTAGAAGACACTATCCGAAAGGCAGCATATTGCCATGAACAGTTTGGACATCGAGCAGAACCTCATGAAGGATGGAAACGAAAGAGTAGTTCAGAATTTCAGAAAAAGGGGATTAAATCCCCAGGATTTAAGAGCTATAAGAAGAACCCAAGAATGAACTTTCCATCCTGGAGTGTACACCAGTAGAACTTTCCCTCATTGGGTGGAAATAAAACTTCTGGACCTATACCAGTGAACGTGGATAACACAAAGAGAGAACCTATGAAATGTTGGGGTTGTGGAGAAGAACATCTCCTGAGAGACTGTCCACACCGACAACAGAATAGTCGGAGAATTTATAACATCCAGGAAGCTACTACCGTCAATGATGTGGCCAGGAGTGTGCCACAAATTTATGCAGCCTTTGATAATAACCAAGCTAACCACCAAGCCTTAGTGGTGGAAATATAAGGTATGATTTCCAACCATCTAGTGTCTATTCTGATTGACCTTGGTTCAAATTTGAGCTATGTAACCCCTAAAGTTGTTGATAAATGTAAAATACAACCACAAAAACATACCAAGCCATGGTTGGTATAGTTAGCCACTGGAACCAAAAGGAGGATAGCAGAGGTCATACCAACCTACCATTTGATGATGGGTGAATTCCCCACCCAAGCAACCCTTAACATATTACCCTTGGGATCGTATGATCTGTTGATTGGTATGGACTAGCTAGCCACCCATAAAGCCAGATTGGACTGTTACCATAAAACCTTAGAATGTGTAAGTAAAGAAGGGAAAAGGATAACCCTTCAAGGGATCCAAAAGCCTGTCTCGGTGAGACAAATATCATCTCTACAAATGAGAAAGTATTGCCGAAAAAGATGTCCCTTGTATGCAATACAGGTGTTGAAAACAATTGAAGGTGGCAAACCCAGCCTTGAATATCACCCTACCCTGAGAGAATACAGAGATGTATTTTCAGAAGAGGTACCGGGTCTACCTCCGAGAAGGGACATTGACTTCTCGATAGAACTTGCAACGGGAGAGGTTCTAGTGTCTAGGACACCCTACCGGATGAGCACACCTGAGTTAGTTGAACTCAAATTACAATTAAAGGAAATGATGGATAAGGGCTATATTCGACCCACCGTGTCTCCATGGGGAGCACCAGTCCTATTTTTTAAAAAGAAGGACGACACCCTTAGACTGTGTATAGATTATAGACAACTCAATAAGGTAACCATAAAGAACAAGTACCCCTTGCCCAGGATCGATGATCTGTTCGATCAATTGGGAGGTGCGTCCATTTTATCAAAGATTGACTTGAGGTCGGGATACCATCAAGTCTAAATCAAGGGTGAAGACATCCATAAAACTTCTTTTCGGACATGGTATGGTCACTACGAGTTTGTCATAGTGCCATTTGGGTTAACCAATGCCCCTGCCACTTTCATGTGCTTGATGAACAATGTACTCAGTAAATTTCTAGACAAATTTGTGCTGGTTTTTATTGATATCATATTAATTTACTCTAAGAATAGAGAAGATCATGAAGAGCATCTTAGGATTGTGTTGCAAGTGCTAAGAGAACATCAACTCTATGCTAAATTCAACAAATGTGACTTCTTCCAACAACAAATACATTACTTGGGTCATGTTCTATCTGAAGAAGGGGTAGCAATAGACCTTGACAAAATAAGGTCTATCATGGAATGGCCTACACCGAAGGATGTTTTGGATATCAGATCCTTTATGGAATTAGTAGGTTATTATAGGAGATTTATAAAAGGGTTCTCCAAGATTGGTTGTCCAATCACTACCCTCTAGAAGAAGGGGACAAAATTCATGTGGACACAGAAGTGTGAAGAAAGATTTCAAACATTGAAACATCTACTGACCCATGCACCTGTGTTGAAGATCGCTAACCCCGAAGCAGATTTCCTTGTATGCACAGATGCCTGTAAGGAAGGGCTCAGAAGAGTCCTTATGCAGGGAGGAAATGTGGTCTGCTATGAATCCCGAAAATTGAACGAACATGAAGTCAACTATGTGACTCATGATCTAGAGCTGGCCACTATAGTGCACGACTTAAAAATGTGGAGACATTACCTCCTAGGGAGGAAATTTGTACTTATGACCGACCACTGTGGGTTGTGATATTTGTTTGACCAACCGAAGCTCAATGCCAGACAGGCTAGGTGGATGGCCCTCCTTTACGAGTTTGATTTTGAAATCAAACACATTAAAGGGAAATAAAATAGGGTTGTCGATGCCCTTAGCATAAGTTTAAAAACAATTCACTTGGTAGCGGTGAGCACCTGTGAGACGGATGTCAAGGAAAGAATCATAAATTCACAAGAAACAGATCCCTTCACCCAGACATTGACCTTTTACCTTCAACAAGAACCCGCCAGAGTAAAATATGAAGGCTACCAGATGACCGAAGGAGGTCTGCTCACCTACAGAAGAAGATTGTACATTCCTGATTGTGACGACTTGAAGAGGTTCATGTTGGATGAACTACATAAGAGACCCTATATCGGTCATCCAAGATACCAGAAGATGATCACGGCCACCAGGAAACAATTCTATTGGCCTAGATTGAAGAAAGATGTAGCCGAGTACTTGGCCAAATGCATAGAATGCCAACAGGTTAAAGCAGAACACCGACACCCAGCAGGGTTATTGCAACCTTTACCAATCCCCGAGTGGAAATGGGAAACCATCTCCATGGATTTCATCACTGGGTTACCAATCATGACCAAACAAAATGACGCCATTATGGTGGTGGTGGTGGTGGATAAATTGAGCAAGTCTGCTCATTTCATCCCTGTCAAATCAACTTGCAAGGCAATAGATATCGCCCATATATTCATGAAAGAGATATTCAGACTGCATGGTATGCTGAAAGAGATCGTGTCTAACAGAGACATGAAATTTACTTCCAACTTTTGGAAATCACTGATGGCTGGTCTAGAGACCAAGTTGTTGTTTAGCACCGCCTATCACACTCAAACCGACGAATAGACAGAAAGAGTGAATCAAATATTAGAGGACATGTTAAGGATGCATGTAATGCATCAACCCAAGAAGTGGGAAGACTACCTGCCACTGGTAGAATTCGCCTACAATAACGGCTACCAAGCATCCTTAAAGATGAGTCCCTTCAAGGTCCTCTATGGTAGGCTGTGTAACACTCCAGTCAGCTGGAGTAATCCCGTAAACATGATTTCTTTTGGACCTGACATGTTGAAAGAAATGGAACATCAAGTGACTCAGATAAAACAAAATCTGAAGGTCTCTCAAAACCGACAGAAAAGTTATGCCGACCAAAAGAGAACTCCAAGAGAGTTCAAGACGGGAGACCATGTATATCTCAGAGTTAGGCCTAGGAAGAGTTCCCTGAAAATGGGAGCTTGTGCCAAGTTAGCACCGTGGTACTGTGGACCCTTTGAGGTTCTAGATAGAGTGGGACTTGTAGCCTATAGGCTAGCACTTCCTCTCACAGTAAAAGCACATAATGTCTTCCATGTTTCCTTATTGAAGAAATATGTACATGATGCTAACCATATAATTGACTGGTCTGTGATCCAAGTGGAACTGGAGGGAGAATTTCTACTAGAACCTCAATGCATACTGGACAAAAAGGAAACCCCACTCCAGAACCAAACCATTGCACAGGTTAAGGTGCAGTGGAGACGTTTTGGCCCAGATGAGGCTACATGGGAAATGGAGGATGCCATGAAACATGCATATCCGATTTTGTTTACATCTGTACATACATGTCATTTTGGTATATAGAACATCGAGGATGATGTTCCTTTAAGGGGGAGAGAATTGTAACACCATGTTTCCCCCAGTCTATAAAAATAACTATACTGGACAAGAATTGTGGCAAACTTAGAAATGTGAATGTATGATGTGAATGGACCTTGTGAAGAAGGTCAATGAATGTAAATATATATATATATATATTGCAGGACTGTTGAGAGTGGAAGGTGCTGAAAAAGAGACCACGATGGCTGAAGAAAGGTGGTGGAAGGCACCTATAATGGTGGTGTTAACTTACACCAAAATCGATACCATATTTGGTCTTCACTGGCTCGAAGAACCAAGAGCGGCTCGTTGTCCCGAAATAAATTACTCGCAGGTTGGTAGGTAGATGGCTCCTCATAAGTAATGAGGGATGGGGAGTGAACTGCCCATCCGTAGAGTCCTCAGACCCGACTACCGCAAGGGATATTGTGCCACACACAACCTCACAAGAAGGAAAAAGGCAGGAAGAGTGTGCAATCACGAGCAGACGCGAGGGAGGAGAAATGAAAGAGAAGAACTCTATAGATATGCAGAGTGAGTGATAGCAGAGAAGAAGGAGAGTAACCTTTGTTCTCGATCACTGGCGAATAGAGACTCAGTCTCGCAACATCGTGGTCTTAGCTCATGGGTGGATAGTGGTAAATCCTTTCAGAATTGTTGAGCCTACGATTGGGTGAAAACAAGCACCCCTCTCAGCAGTTGCATCACCTATGGTTTTTTTTTTTCTGATAAGTGTTTTACATCTTGCATCTTGAAATGTATATTCTGACATTTATGCTCATAAGCTGTGAAATTGTGAATGGTTTCAGTATAAGACTATCTGTGTGGTGTTTTGATCAGAAATGGTAGTTGCATGATTGTAACAGAAAATCCACATATGGCTTATGTTCATAGATAAATTTATTTATACATATATTGAACCAAGTTAGACTTCAAGTCTGTTCTCGGGAAATCTATGCCCGTATTCATCTCCAGGAATACCCAGAATGGACCTCTCCAAAGAAATACCCTCTCTGGAACTTACCCAGAATATGAAAGAGGATTTGGGGGAGAAAATCTTAGTAATCCTGCATGAGGAGAAGGGCTCTCTTAAAAATCCTAATATTTCGGCATTTTGGCACCCAGGATATCCAAAAGCGAGTCCTCTTGTACTCGCAATTCCCAAAACCCTGATTCGCGAAATCCTGAAATGAAAGCGTATGGATAGGTATCGATTGATGGACAAGATCCTGTCAGAATATATGAGGTCATTCATGACCGTTAGATTCAAGGAAAGAAACGAGGGCGTTAATGTCTCAACCCCCTTCCCTTTTTATATTTGTGAATAACGAAGAAATCGGGATCATAAATCCCCAGGGTCTGTGGAAGTATCTGGACCGTTCATCGATAGGGACATGCGGCTGCCGATAAGCATTTCAGCATTTCAGTACCCAAAATATCGAAGGGAATATTCCCCTTATGCTCGCAAGTCGTGAAATCCCGACTTGCGAAATCCCGAAATGCTAGCGTGTGGGTAAGTTAAGTGTTTATGGAGTTACGGCACCCGGGGTGTCCAAATGCGAGTCCTCTCATACTCGTGAATTCTGAAATTCTGACCCGTGAAATTCCGAAGCGATAATTCATGGATGAACTAGGACCCTTCAGTGGTTCAATACCCAAGATACACTTCCTCTCGCTACATGCACGAATGGGATCCTTTCGGAGGACCTAAGGTTTGTTACAACCATTAAATTTGATGAAGGAACGTAGATGTTAATGCCTCGACTCCTTTATCATCTTCGCAAGTAATGAAGATTTTGGGACCGTCAATATCAAGACCCGTAAGAGTATAAGGACCGTCCAACTGTAGAGTACACGTGGTGGCCAGTAGGCGTTTCGGCTCTCAGGAAACCTAAGAGTGAGACCTCTTATCTGCACATATCTCGAAGTCCCGATATGTGAAACCCTGAAGTAATAATAGCATGGACAAGATAGGGTGTTTTGGTGTTTCAATACTCGAGATTCCCAAAGGCCAATTTTTGTTCCTTGTACTTGCTAGATGCAAAACCTCGATATGCACAATGCCGAAATGGCTCAACACAGACGGTATTTGGTGTGTCGGTGTCTCAACACCCGGGATACCTAACGGTAAGTCTTCTTATGCTCACCAGTCCCGAAAAACCCGTTCTACGAATTCCCGAAATGGATTGAGTGACACATACATAAACAATTATACATATGTTAAGGTTTCGGAGTTTCGGCTCCCGGGAAACCTAAGTGCGAGACCTCCTGTCTCCGCAAATCCAGAAATCCCGATGGTGGAAATCTCGAAACAGGGAAGTATGTTAAGAGTTAGTATTTCAAAGTTCGGCTCCCAGAAGACCCCGTTGTGAGGCCTCCTGTCATCACATCCCCCGAACTCCCGACTTGCGAAACCCCGAAGTATGAAACCCTGAAAATGAGTATAGAGTGACTAGAATTAATGTTTTGGTGTTTCGGCACCTGGGACATCTAGAGGCAAATTTCTTGTGCTCGCATATCATGAAATATTGATAGACGAAGTCCCAAAATGGAGTAGCACACACATCTTTGGTGTGTAGGATTTTTGGCGGTCGGGACTACCAAAGGTTAGTTTTCCTCGTGTTTGCTAGCCGCGAAGTTCTAATGGATAAAACATCGAAATGAACAAGGGGATACCTGCATCATGATCTCCCCGTATCGTGGAAATCGATAAGTATTCTCCGATAAGGCCTGTGGCCACCATCGCCGATTATATGACTGCGGTTAAGGAATGACAGGGTCTGTAACAGGTCCTATAGGGACTCGGGGGATTATATTCCTCGGAGAAAAGGAGAAAAGAGCCGAAAAATTTCAAATCCCGTAGTGGGTGTGTTACATATTGGTTGCTTGAATTTTTGGTATGCTCTTTGAATACTAGTTGGCTTTATGATATATTTTTTATTTTGTAGAGTAATAAGTCATCATGATGTTGGTCCAGCTTCATCGCCGGTCCCGTCGGTTGTTACAGTTACCACCTATTTTCGAGTTCTTGCCTTCTAAAAGGCATAGAGTTATTAGGCATGGTACACACACGTCCACCTTTTAGAATTATGGTTCCACAAGGATGAGTATTGAGTCTAGTCTTCAGAACACTAGGAGTTCTTCAACTCCCATACCCACTATAGTTAATAGCACCCCTTCGACTCCTGCAACCACTATAGTTGCAGTGTCAAAGGATTATACCGATACTATGGCTCGGCCTGTATTTAATGCTTTGTCTCTTGCCTCGAACCCTTTTGGGGGTTTCGGTCACTCATCGAGTTACAATGTTCAGTCCATAACTATGGCTTCTAGTCGATTTTCTTATGGTATGCCTAACTTCAATTCACAGTTTTTGACTGCCATCCCAGGTGCTGGCCCTAACTCTAGCCTTGGAATTGGGGGAACTACACCTCCTTACACTCCTTTTCTGTTTGGTGGTTTTCATATCCCTCAAATGAATCCTAATATAGGAAGTTTTTGTGCTTTTAACCCCCGGTCTAATCCTGTTACGGCTAGATGGAACAACCAACCTGGTAGACAAGTTCCACCCTACATCCTTATCTCCTATGTGTCAATTCCGACGTATACTTTTGGTATGATGAATCAACTTCAATAATCTAGGTTCCCACCTAGAGGAGGTTAGTCTTACACTTTGGGCAACCCTCAAATTCGATCCAATCTTGTTGGGGGAATTTTTTATAACCCCCCAGCCTGGATCTAATCCGGCTAGGGGAAATTTTCACAATCCTTAGAAAAACATTCATGTTGGAATGATGCCCAACCCATATTATATGAATCAACCTAGAGGAGGGCCTTATAATCCCAGACAGGGATATGGCTCTTACCAGAATCCTGGATGGGTTGCAATTCAATAAGCACAATTTTTCATGGGAATTTGGGGCCATATGTTGCAACGTCGTCTCCCTTTTCTATCCACGCTTAATCTGCCAAACTTGTCTAAGTTAATGAACAACCTGGTGATCCATGATCCCACACAGTCTCCCTTCCCCACCAAAGTTCCTTCAGACATTCCAAAGTTTGAAGAAAATAATGGAGAGGACCCTAGTGAACATGTCACTAAATTTCACCTTTGGTGCTCATCGAATTCCCTGAACCATGATTCTATTAGATTACGATTGTTTCAATACACTGTCATTGGAGTTTCTTCAAAATGGCATATTGAGATACCTAGGGGGACATATGGGTCATTTAACCAGTTAGTGATGGTCTTTCTCAACCACTTTCAATTTTCCATTCATTATGATGCTAGCCTTGAAATTTTGTTGACTTTACACCAAGACACTGCCACTCATATCTCAGATCATATACATGAGTGACGTAGAGGGAAGCGGTTGGTTAAGACTCCTATACCCCCGACCTTTCTCCTAGAATGGTTCCTAAAGTATTTTCACCCTCCTATATCGAAGAACGTTGCTACTTTCGGGGTCTCCAATGAGGAAGAAGCTATCTTTAGAGCCCAACAGTTAGATTTGATATATGCTTAGTCTGGGATGTTATACTACCTTCTTCTAAATGCACCGCGGTCAAATTACAATCCTAGGAAAAAACTTGAACCTCATGCCGATGGAATTGTAGGGTATACCAATGCAAAGTACACAGACTCAAAAATGAAGTCTTCCAGAGGATCAGCTTCGTGTGGATCCTCCAAGCCCACCTTGTCGACAAATGTACATTCTGTGCAATCGTCGAAAACCCAAATGGTGACCAGCAACCAGATGGGAATAAGAGGAAAGGTCTAAATAATTGTAAGGGTGGGAGAAATGGTAACAAACCCAAGGACAAAGATAATAATGGGAATCATAATAATAATGCTGGAGAGGGAAAGAAAGAGAAACGTAAGGAGAAGTTTCCATGTAAACTTTGAACTGATGACCACCTTACACATTTATGCCCCAAACTAGTGGAGGCTGCAAGGCTTTTAAATCTACCACCTGCTGTGTTGATGAATCCATTCCCACACAACCAACACTTAGCCTCGAGCTCTTTGAACGCCGAAAATGTTCCTGGTGGAAGTCAAAACCCACCGTCGCAAGATGGCGACCGTGTTTGTATCAATATGGTCGACACAAAAATCAATATAGCCACCCATTCTCAAGATTATAGCTCTTCAAAAGCTAGTACCAGTCTAAAATCTCATCCTCCCCCTCCGGAGGTGAACCTACATATTGAGAAACCAGATCCACCACATCGTATTCTGAAAGGAGTACTCAAGCACTCTACTCACAACCCTAATGCTAGAGCTGCCTAGTACTACTCTATTGTTGAGGATCTAGGCCAAACACCTTGTGCGATGTCATCTTTGGAGGTGCTCCAGATGTGTCCATCACATAGGAATGCCTTAATCTCCGCCTTAGGAGCTCTAGAACCTAGTGGCTTGAAAGTTATCAAGTTTGATGTTACGGATGTGAAGCCTCGCTTACCCTACCATGTGGATTTCCAAATCCACGTGGAGTATTCCAAGTATACTATCAAACGACTGGTCTTTGATGAAGGTGATTCCACCTGCGTGATGTCCCTGGTGTGTTGGAAATCTCTCAGTTCTTCGACCCTTTCCAAGTCGTCGAACATGTTGACTGCATTTGACGGTCATTCCTTCTGCCCTCATGGTATTCTCCCTACCTTTCCGGTCCAATTAGGTGGGAAGACGATAGAGGTGGAGCTAGAGGTAGTTGATGCACCTCTTGATTATAACCTATTACTAGGTCAAAATTGGGCCTATTCTATGGTCATTGTCGTATCGTCCATCTTTCGTACACTTTGCTTTCCTCATCAAGGGGAGATCGTGACTATCGACTAGTTATCCTTTGCGTACTCTAGTCCTAAAGCATCTGTTGGACCGTCGATCCCGGTGATCAAAAATTCTCAGACAACAACTGAGAATATCGGTGTCGAAATGTATTCTTCCCTCATGGGTACCTTCTACTTCTCAGAACCAATTCACCATGTTTACGCCATGTCTAGTAGGCCTGGTTTTATAGGGAGGTCCATTCTTTTCCGCACTTCCTATTTTAGTGATCCATGGACCCTACCTTCTCTGAATTCTTTGAGTGAAAGTCAGTCGCATGCTGGCATGGCTATGCCACTATCAGTAGAAGATATTTCATATCAAAGTGTTCTTGACTCTTCCGCCGATATCGATCCTGTTACCTCACAGACAGATGAGGAGGATCATGTTCTTAGGCCTGTATGGGCCACCTCTTTGTCTTGTTCGCATTATTTATTAGATGAGACTTTTCCTTTGAATGAAGCCATCCTCGAAGCCATGAACGGTTCTGAAAGACCTTGGGATGATATGCATCATCAATCTTATTTTCTCCCAAGTCTTGAAAGAATTGAGCAAGATGACTTTCGTTCTACCTCAAGTGAGATAGTCGGTCATGCCATAGTTCCATTTGATATGCAAAACATTTATTCCAAAGGAAATATGGCAAGTATTTCTCCTATCATCTCGATCAATATCTCTCGTACCCCTGGCGAGATTGAGAACATAAATATAGGTGCAGATTGTTCACCAGAAGAAATTCTGATCTACACCAAACTCTTCAAATAATTTCGAGATGTATTCGCTTGGTCATATGAAGAGAGGTTAGGGATCGACCCTCGTATTGTCAAACATGAGATTAGAACTTACCTGGATGCTATACCTGTTCGACAATGTCTTAGAGCTGTAAATCCTAGGAAGGCCCCTTCTATTAAGGCAGAGGTGGAGAAGATACTTAATGATGGCTTCATCTACCCACTTTCGTTGACCGAATGGGTATCCAACCCCGTTCCTGTGAATAAAAAACAAGGAACCATCCATGTGTGTATGGAATTTCGCGATCTGAACAAGGATTTTCCTAAAGATAACTTCCCCATGCCTTTCATTGATCATATTCTTGATGAGTGTGTGGGAAGTGAGATATTTTCTTTTATGGACGGATTTTTAGGATATAACCAAATCCAGATCAAACCCGAGGACCAACACAAGACGACATTTATATGTCCTTGGGGTACTTTTTCATACCGGAAAATGCCTTTCGGCCTTAAAAATGTCGAAGCAACCTTCCAACGTGCCATGACTTTCACTTTTCACTATATCAAGCACATATTCGAAGCATATCTTGATGATATTGTTGCTCATCCTCGCAAGAGAATGGATCATGTTTTCCACCTTCAGCTAGTTTTTGAAATATGTTGTTACTATAGAATCCGGTTAAACCCTCACAAATGCATCTTTTGTGTTAAGTCTAGTCGTCTTTTAGGATTTTTAGTTTCTGAGACTTGGATCATGGTAGATCCTCTTAAGGTTGAGGTAATGCTTCAATTGCCTCCCCCATGCACATTTAGACAAATTCAAGGTTTACAGGGGAAAGATAACTTTCTACGTCGATTTATAGTGAATTATGCCAATATCACCAAGGGTATCATGCGCCTCTTGAAGAAAGACACCCCTTTTATCTGGGATGAGCGAGCCCAAGAGTATTTTACACTTTGAATAAAGCCTTGGTATCTGCCCCTCTACTGAAGTCTCCTGATTACAGTAGAGATTAGTTTCTTTATATCACCGCATCTGAAGAGATGATTGGTATGGTTCTAGTTAAGGAGGATGATGAGATCCATGAGCACGTCATATACTATCTTAGTTGAAACTTAGTCAACCCTGAGTGTAATGCACCCACTACCATAATCAAATTTTTTGCCCATTCTTCGAGAATCAGAACCCCCGACATAACTATGGAGGCCTAGCTTCAGCTAGTTCTTCCCTCTTCTGCTCCCATGTGATCGTGGGTCACGACCACCGGTCCAACAATTATGGCGCCTCTTCACATTTCACGTCTCCGTGCTACAAGAGGTTCGAGTCTTTCAAATTTGATAAACCCCGAAAGGAAATAGTTGACTTCCCTTTGAAACTTTTCGCTTCTCGCAACCTCACAGGTTGAAGCGTCGAGCTCTCATGCTCTTCTTCTCTGAAGTCCCGAGACGCAAAATTCAGCGATGGTTTGACTTCCTTTTTGCATATCTCACAACTCGCAACCTCGCGAGTTGGGGCATCGACCCTTCGTGCTCCTATCTCACGAACCTCCGAAATGCAAGAAGTCAACAGAATGTTGACTCCTTCCCAGGTGACGCATGTCCACCTGTCGACCCTGCGGGCCCCACCTGATGGATGTGCCACGTGTTCTCACGAGCCTCGGCTCTCGGCACTTCACAAATTCTATAGTCAAAAGTGGCCCCTTCCAACCTCCAAATCCCCAAACTCCCAATATACGATATCTCCACGGAGTCCTGATCCAACGGTCCTCTCGTTCCTGGATCCAACGGTTCAAATTTTCCTCCTCACATTTTCGCACTTCGCGACTTCATGGGTTGAAGCACCCAACCCTTGCGCTCTCTTCTTACGAAACCCCGAGATGCGAAATCCTGAACTCAGACCTCTTCAGGACTGCACCAACCCTAACTTTCTTTCAACTATGAAAGATCCAACAGTTATCGGTTGTTCGCCACTTCTATCTCGAAGTGTCTCTGCTGTCCATTTCTTCTCTCTTTGACGCGCATCTGGATGTACATTTTCGATGACCCTAATCTATTTCTCTCCAGCTAATCTAACGACAGTTGTAGCTCCTCCTTGAGCATACACTTCTCTTCCTTCTTCTTGGAAGATTTATTAAGTATCAAAGGTCTCGACCTTTGCTTCTCCTCTGTGACCTTCATCGCTATGTCTCCATGCACAAAATGGCACTATCCCTCCTGATCTTCTCTACTCAGAAACCGTGAAAGATTTCCTCGACCTCTGTGAATTCCTACAGGGTCTGTGCACCCGACTAGGTGCTATCTATCCTGAGATTCGTCAGCTATGAGGGACTTGGTAGCTTTGCGCTCTTTCTCTTGTGTTTGACTCTTAAAAGAGTCTTCAACACATCTATTTCTCTCCTTCATCAAGTCTAGGACTTGAGTGGGTCTCAGCCTCTACTTTCTTTACAAGGAGCCTATGCATAACTGTACTACCTCTCCTGAGCTATGCCTTGGCCAGTATGGCCACTTCTCATAAGACCACAGTCTTATTCCCTTCGGGACTTATCAATACGAGAGCCCAATCCCTTGTCAACGGGACTCCTGAATTCACGATTTCTGATTTCCTGAAATGGGTAATCTCGCAACACATGGCCTCCCTTAGTCGGACGATCCAGATCTATTTTGGGGATTTTCACCCCTATTCGTGAGGGCTTAACCCTCATATATCTCCTTACAGATCTAACAACGGTTAGATTTTCTCACCGAGATCTGACGGTGCAGAATGGTCTCCATGCTGTGCACTCCTCTACGGTTCCCTGGGCGTGGAAAAAATCAACGGTCTAGATACTCTCATGGACCTTGGGGATATACGATCACGATTTCTTCGCTACTCACGAAGACAAGGAAAAAAGGTGTTAAGGCATTTAACGCCCTCATTTATTTTACAAATATAAGGGTCATGAATGACCACAGATCTTCTGACGGAATCTCATTCGTCGATCGACACCTATCCCTACATCGCTATTTCAGGATTTCAAGAGGATCATTCTTCCTCATACAGCTTTTTTTTTAGGATTTCTGCCAATGAATCCTCCAGCAGACTCTTGGTCCGACTATCCAGAAAGGTATTTCTATAGGGAGATCTATACAGGTCATCCCCG
>JZKD02S1667850.1:314951-346913 GCA_000966675.3 Picea glauca
GATCTATTCTATAACATAAGACATACATGGTCCTTCTGATAATAGCATGCAACCACCATTTCTGGCCAAAACATTACACAGACAGTCTTATACTCAAACCATTCACAAACTACAGATTATGAGCATACATGTTAGAATATAAACTTCAAAATGCAAGATGTGAAACACTTATCAGAAATAACACCAGAGGTGATGCAACTACTGAGAGGGGTGCTCGTTTCCACCCAACCGTAGGCTCAGCGACTCCTGAAGGATTTACCACTAGCCACCCCCGAGCTGAGACCACGATGCTGGGAGACTACGTCTCTTCTTGCCAGTGACCGAGAACGAAGGTTACTCTCCTTCTTCTCGCTATGACTCACTCTGTATTTTTCCAGATTTCTTCCTCCCTTGCTTTTATGCCCCTAATCGCCCACACCTCCTACCTTTTTCCTTTCCAACGAGGTTGTGTGTGGCATGATCCCCCTAGCGGTGGTAAGGTGTCAGGACGATCCATGGATGGGAAGTTTACCCCCATCCCCTCATTACGCATGAGGATCCATCCACCTACCAACCTGCAAGTAATAAATTTCGGGCCAACAAGCCGCTCTTGGTTCTCTGGGCCAGTGAAGACCAAATACGGTATCAGTTTCGATGGAAGTTAACGCCACCATTCCAAGTGCCTTCCACCACCTTTATCCAGCCATTGTGGTCTCTTTTTCAGCATATCCCCTCTCAGTAGTCCTGCAATATATATTCATAATATTATTTACATTCACATTTCTGAGTTCGCCATAGTTCTTGGCCAGTATAGTTATTTTTACAAACTGGGGGAAACATGGTGTTACACTGAGCTTAATTACTCTCACATTGACAAACTAGCTTTGGCTGTCATCCACGTAGTCCAACGTTTACGTCATTACATATTTATTTGTAAGACTACGGTGGTTTTCGATGTAAATCCATTTCAATATGTCCTTACTAGATGTATTATAGGGGGGAAATATAATAAATAGATCGCCATCTTACAAGAATTTGATCTCGACTTCGCTTCGGCCAAGTCCAAGAAATCACTAGTCTTTGCAGAGTTAATATCTGATTTTCCATGATTAGATGAGGATTTCATTCATGTTGATTCATTCACAGACGAACACATATTCCTTGTCTCATCATCTGACCCCTGGTATGGAGACATTGTATTATAACTTCAAACCTTGAAGTTTGCCCATCATCTCTCGTGAGATGATCGACGACGTATTAGGTACCGAGCCAAGAAGTACACCATCATCGGTAAAAAATTGTATCACCAAGGATTTGATGATATCTTGCATCATTGACTAACTCACGAGGAAGCCGAGTCAGTCCTAAATGATTTCCACAAAGGGGCTTGTGGTGGTCACCTATTCGGGCTTGCGACAACCCAAAAAATCCTACAAGCCTGTTATTTTTGGACTACTATATTTAAATATTGTATCAAAGTAGTTAAGAAGTGTCACGCCTGCCAGGTGTTCATTCGGAAAACACGCTCACACCCATCCCCTCTTCACCCGGTCATTACTGTCGGAACCTTCACCAAGTGGGGGGTATATTTCATCGATTGCAACCCAGATTTAGATGGGGGGCATAAACACATTATCGTGGTCTTTGACTACTTTACCAAGTGGTATGAGGCAATGCCTATCATAAAATCTGATGGGAATACTGCAACGTTCTTCATGTTCAACCAAATTATCACCCGGTTTGGTATCCTGAGTGAGATTGTCACTGATCATGGCAGTCACTTTCAGAATGAAATGATGGTAGAACTAGCATCTAAGATGGGGTTTATACATGGTCATTCATCTCCTTATTACCCCCAGGAAAATGGGCAAGTACAGGCCATCAACAAGTCTCTCAAGACCATTTTGCAAAAAACTGTCAGTCGGAGTAATTCCAATTGGCACATCATGTTATATCTCACGCTTTGGGCATACCAAACCTCGATTAAGACTGCCACCAGTTTTTCCCCTTTCCAGTTAGTGCACGGTGTGGATTCGATCCTTCCTATTGAATGTGAAATACCTTCTCTCAATTTGGAATTAGAGCTCCTACCTGACACTTCAAATTTAGAGTGATGCCTTGTGCACCTAGAGAGCCTTGACGAGTAGCTTCAGGACACCTTTACGAATATTGAGGAAAACAAGAAACGTGTCAAGGTTCAGTACGACAAGTCTGTCTGTCCCTAGTTGTATGTTGAAGGTGATTTGGTCCTCTTGTATGACCAAGCCAAAGAAACACTAGGGTTAGGAAATTTTAAACCCATGTGGCATGGTCCTTAGATCGTGCGACGTGTCCTAGAAAAAGGATCCTATCAGTAAGAAGATTATGAAGGGAATAAATTGGTCGATCCCAGAAATGGGCTCTACTTGAAAAGGTACTACGCTTGAGCCCTAGGCTTGGGTGGAACTCTTTGTATACTAATGTAAATTTAGTGTATATATATCTTTTTTTCCCTTTTCTTTGTAGACGGTTCGTGATTTCGTTGCTTGATGTTCCCGTTATCGCCATTTGAATCTTGGAGGTATTTTTGGTCCAAATTCCACTATTTGGGTAAAAATCAAAATGATACAGTAATTTGTGATTTTATTACTATTTATAAGCTATTTTTACCCACTTTATATAGTTTCTCACCTAACGGACTAATTCAAGAATGGTTTTAAGCTAGCTTTTGTAGTTTCGACTCAATTTTCTTGTGGATTTCAACGTCATGATTGGTCGTTCGTCTCCTCGGGAAGGTATTTTAATAACCTATCATATAGGATAGGTATCTACTCCATAATGCATTTTTTAATTATCCTTTGACTACTGTTTTTTTATGGCTTAGGTATGAACCCATTTATTGCGACACATAACTTACCATCTGCTATAAGTAGTGTTTCTAATAAATGGTAGAGACTTACCAAACATGGGCACCCTAGTTAGATCCTCTTTGTCATTTGGATCCCATGCCAAGTTTTTCCTTAGGACCAGGAGTCCATTATAATTCGATACATGACTTTATGATGAGCCTCATTTCTCATTCATGAAAATGCGGCCTTAATCCCCGCGGACTCCCAAAAATGAATCTTAGTTAAGCTCTTTTCCGACTCGTCTAAAAATCGAAAAGATTGCCTAGTGATTTGTCCCTTTCACACTCGTTAAATTGAATTTGAAAGGTCATAAGTCTTAGTTAATCTCTTTTCTGACTCATTACCAAAAATAGAAAAGATCGCCGAGTGAACTTGTATTTTTCAAACTCGTAAATTGGACTTGAAAAGATGTCTATTTGGCACAAGTTTACACCTTTTTCACACCAAGTAGACTAAAAGACATAAAAAAAAACAATTTTTTGCATTAAGTTGTGATTGCATCTCATTCCCTCGCTTTCAGTATTGAGCCTTTAGCCGGTTCTCGCTTTGCGTTATAAATCGTTTCCTAAGAATTTTTTGCATCCTCAACCAAGCAGAGCCTTGTTTATATCCTTCGCAATTTGACACCCTATGTCCTGGAGGGAACATCACCCCGAGTGTTTGTCTCCCGCATGCATTTCCTTGCATTGATCATAGGTACATTCCACTGATGGAACTAGTTTTCTTACTTGCGACACTCATTCCCTCCTCTGTATCATAGCATTCATTTGTTATGAAAAAACAAAAAACAACAAGTAGGAAGGGAGTACTATATTATATTTGGAACCAGTTATTTTGCCTTTGAACAGAGCACAAATTTATTGAGTCCTCGTGTCATCATAATTTTTGGTTTAGCATGACCTTAGGAAGCTGATCTCATTACAAAAGTTTTCTCTACCGACTATTTATTCTTCCAGTCGCTATGGAGAACAATATTTGATGCCTCCTGCATCTCATGGTCATATCATTGGGTCTATGCTATCGGAGTCCACCATATGTCTCATGCTCTTGTTCAAAGGAATTCTATAAACATGTGTCGACCACTCCTTAGAAATATTGACTTTTCATGTCGGCCATACCCTCAGTTCATCTTAGAATCACATGATACTATGGTCTTATCATGCACCCTAGCCCTAATTTCATCATTGGTCGTTGACTGGGTGTTTTCCCTTGTGTTCGACGGCAAGACATATATTAACACTTTGGGATTTGTGCAGTGTATTGGATTCCATTAGCCTTATTGGTGGTTTCCTTGCCTTTGTCAGTAGTTTTCATCATTGGCTGCTATTCAGAGGGTATTTTTCGTGTATCGCTTGTAATTGGCACATGCGAACGATGCACAGGGTCGTTGGTTTGTGAACATGTTCTTCGTCTGATCTCCACCAAATCATGAAGTTCATGCTTTATTCCTCGTGTTGACTGATGAGAGATGCCTTAATGCTCTCCTTTCAGCGGGTCTCTTTCCATCGACTTCAGCTCATTTATTCTGGATATGGGACCTAGCATTTTATGAGTACCTTGAGGCTTGCAGTCATTAGTGGCAGGATCTGTCATCATTGATAGATGGGAATACATCAATGTCTCCTGATCAATGGATTCCTAGAGTGTTCGACACTGACTCCTTTATTCACACTTATAGGAATGTACTCGATGCCTTGATACCTAATTTCATCATTGATAGGATATCTCATGTTTGTTAATGGTATACCTCAATGACTGATAATCAAACGATGTCTCATTGTGTTTGACCTCAACTCCTTTACTCACACGATGTAGACTTTCACCCTCAGAAGATAGTGTATAAGACTTGAAGACATCACTATGTGGCCGCAACTTTCTTGAGTTGTTTCCTCCTTTTCATCGGACCAGAACCCATATGACTTCAGTGATCATGGGAGATCAGATTGTACTCCATGGTATACAAATATCTTCAGATTGATTTTGAGACTGGTTTCACTGGGCCCTATTCATGACTATGACAGATTTTGGCATATAACCGCATTTGTATTTTCCTATTTATGGCCATGAACACTTGTTTGGTATATTTTCCACATGGATCTGCATTTTATTCTTGGCAACCATGTATGAAAAGTAAGTACAGAATGTAATAAGTGATCGAGTTCGTCCATTTGGTTCTCTACCACTCCACTCCTGGGTTATTTATAATGCATTTCGGCCATTGCAGATACTCCTATAATCTCACACATTAGGGGGCATTTGTTATAGCAAGATTTGCCTCACCATTGCTATCTTGCACAGAGGGCCTTTTTCCATTTCCCTATGAAGACTTGTCATCCATGTTTGATGAATCCAGAGCTAAAAATACATATTTTTACACATATACACGCCCTATCTACTATGCAAGATGCTTATACACAGGCTTCTCCACTACAACCTGCATACATCGGGATTTGTGCCAGAAAATACAAAAATGGAGTCGGGTTTCCATGTCACGACAGGAGATCTCTGATCCTTGGCCTTCCATATACTGGAAATGTTTCGACTCAACCCTTCAGTTGCATATTGAAGGATATAAAAGCATAGTTCCAAGCTATGGAAAAGAGGAGAAAGCATTCAACTTTGAGAGCAAAGTTACTATGGAGAAATTACTTCATATTGAGTATGCATCCCTTTTGTCCCTCAAGTCTGAACACAGTTTTCAACCCCCCAAGCTCTTCCCTATTGTTGAGAGAACCTCATTGTCTCTTTCCTTTGAGCTTGACTTTGGTGGAGGATTGAAGTGGTGGAGAACCAGTTGGAAGGAACTTGGTTTCTTGGTTTCTAACCGTGCCGACATGGAAGTCTGTAATGTTGTCACTTCTATTGATCAATTATTAATAGAAATACTCCTTTCCCGTCCTATTGGTATCTTGCAAATATATGATTATTATCCATGGGCATGTTTGTAATGTTTATTAATGGATTATGCTATATGATGTGCTAACCCCTTTATATTATCACTATATACGTTCTCTGCTTGTTTGTTGAGAATGTGTTGCAGGTATAAAGCTTTCGGTCAAAGTGCTCAATGGTGGAACATCATCGAACGTTGGATCGAGGTAGGATTCTTTCTTATCTTTCACATTAGTCTATATAGAATATGTTGGAATTGAGTTGATTTCTGCAATCATACATGTATGTTGTGGTTTACCCTTGGCCATAGAGAGTTTTTTCCTCATAACAGAATTTAAAACTCCACTGGGGAAGTCTTCCTTCTAAGGGTTGAAGTATTTTTTCTTCTTGCATTGCTCTTTTTCCTTTGTGTTTCTTGTCGTATCACTGCTTGATAGGTTCTATTCACTCTGGGTCTGAGTTTTTAGCCTTTTTTCCCTTCCCTGACCTTGTTTTAAATCCTGTACGCTCCTTTTGCATTGACAGTCATGTATACATGCGTGTTATCTCACTGCAAGCTGCGTATATACACACTTTTCTCTTGAACAGTTGCGTATACCACTTTCCCTTGCTTGTTTGCTTGTCTTAGTGACTGTTGGGTGGGATTTGAGGATTGTTGAGCCATCTTAGGTCTCTGTAGTGCCTGTTGAGATTCTCTGGGATGACAGGAAACATGTTTGGAGTTGAATTTTTGGGCGTATTCTTTCTCTTTGTTTTTCATTTTTAATTTGTCCTTGTTCTCTGGGTTGTTTGCTTGCCTGCTTGGCATTCTACTTGAATTATTGCTTTTATAGATAGTAGGATTTATATATCAGGTTTCTTATCAGTCCATGTATTTTCTCTTTAATATATTGAAAATACAAAAATATAGGCATTTTGCATTGGTTGGCATTTTTGTCTTTGAATCTTTCTCATTAGCTTAGTGCATTTAGTGAAAGATTGCATTTTATTTCTGAATTGCAGAGTTGAAATTGAAAATTGCACTGTTTTTATACACATATCATTCATTGAAAAGTTAAAGATAGACTTTGCATTATATTCATATTTATTTTGTTGTAGAGTCGTAACATCATGAGTTTTATTTCCATACATTTTTGAGTAATAACGTCCAATAAAATTTACGCTTTAAATTAAAATTGATTAGTCATGATTTTATTTTTAGGGTGCACAAACTAGTCTAGGATTTAGTGCCTTGGAATAGAATTTTGTGAGTAAACTTCTCCAAGGAAATTAAATCAACATATGTGTCTGAGATAGGGATTTGAGAAGTACATTGTATAATCGGTAAGATCAGGAGGCTCCATTCACACCAGAGTTAATCACGAGGTCGCGCGAAGTTAGTTGAAGGGATAACCCTTGGATACTCACCTAGCATCAGAGATATTTCTGTGGATTTATTCGTATTTGGGGATCTTGCTAGCACCCATACATCTGTGAGAGGCGGTGGTTTCAAGGTTTCGTGCTTTGCTACCCTACCCATATGGTGACCTGGACTTACGACTGCTCACCTGTGCATCGATTATATAGTGGTTTATTAGTTTCTTGACTTAGCTATCTCATAGGTTACTTGCAAGGGTTCTTATTATTGTATCCTGGTTCAGATAGGGGTCGGACAACACACAACCTTTATGGAGGATTACCTCTCTGGGGGGATCTGATCGATTGGTTGTTAAGCCCACGAAGGCCCCTATAACAGATTATATTACCTCCAAACTTTAGTGGGAAGTCTCAAGTCCCTATTGGACAAGGTATACCTTCTTTAGCGAGGGAGGCCACTCAGCCACTTTAGCCTGTTTGCATGCATATTGGCTGTTTGAATTTTTGGTATGCTCTTTGACTACTAGTTGGCCTTAGGATATAATTTTTTATTTTGTTGAGTTATAAGTCGTCGTGGAGTCGTTCCATCTTCCTCACCGGTCCCATCGGTTGTTACAATTACCACTGGTTTTCAAGTTCTTGCCTTCTAAAAGGCGTAGAGTTATTAGGTGTGGTACACACATGTCCACCTTTCAGACTTGTGGTTCCACAAGGATGAGTATTGATTCTAGTCTTTAGAACACTGGGAGTTCTTCGACTCCCATACCCACTATAGTTAATAGCACTGCTTCAACTTCTGGAACCATTACAGTGGTAGTGATAGAGGATTATACCGGTACTATGGATCGACCTGTAGTTAATTCTTAGTCTCTTACCTCGAACCCTTTTGGGCGTTTTGGTCACTCTTTGAGTTACAATGTTGAGTCCATCCCTATGGCTTCTAGTCCATTTTCTTATGGTATGCCTAACTTCACTTCACAGTTTTCGACTACCATCCCAGCTACTGGCCCTAACACTAGCCTTGGAATTGGGGGCACTACACCTCCTTCCACTCCTTTTCTATTTGGTGGTTCTCATATCCCTCAAATAAATCCTAATATAGGAAGTGTCCCTACTTTTAACCCCGGGTCTAATCCTGTTAGGGCTGGGTGGAACAACCAACCTGGAAGACAAGTTTCTCCCTACATCCCTATCTCCTTGGTGCCGATTCTGACCAATACTTTTGGTATGACAAATCCACTTCAATCCTCTGGGTTCCCACCTGGAGGAGATGTGTCTTATAGTTTGGGAAACCCCTAGCCCAGATCCAATCTAGTTGGGGGCAGTTTTTATAACCCCCATCCTGAATCTAATCCGACTGGGGGAAATTTTCATAATCCTCAACAGAACATTCTTGCTGGAAAGATGCCCAACCCATCTTATATGAATCTGCCCGAAGGAGGGCCTTTTTATCCTGGACGGGGCTATGGTTCTTACCCGAATCTTGGAGGGGATGCAGTTCCACAAGCACAATCTTTCGCGAGAAGTTGGGGCCAAATGTCACAATCTCATCTCCCTTTTACGGACACGCTCAATTTTCCAGACTTGTCTAAGTTAATGAATGGCCTGATGAGCCATGACCCCACATGGCCCCCCCTCCCCACCAAACTTGCTTCAAACATTCCAAAGTTTGAACGCAAGAATGGAGAGGACCCTAGTGAACACGTCACTACCTTTCACCTTTGGTGCTCATTGAATTTCCTGAACCATGATTCTATTAGATTACAACTATTTCAATGCACTCTCATTGGAGTTGCTTCATAGTGGTATATTGAGATACCTAGAGGGACATATGGGTCATTTAACCAGTTAGTGACAGTATTTCTCAACCACTTTCAATTTCCCATTCGTTATGATGTTGGCCTCAAACGTTTTTTTGACTTTACGCCAACACACCACCACTCATATCTCGGATCATATCTGGGAGTGGCATAGATGGAAGCGGTTGGTTAATAATCCTATACCCCCGAACTTTCTCCTATAATGGTTCCTAAAGTCTTTGCACCCTCCTATTGTGAAGGAAGTTTCTACTTCCAGGGTCTCCAATGAGGAAGAAGATATATTTAGATCCCAACAATTAGATTTAATATATGCTCAGTCTGGGATGTTATACCACCTTCTTCCAGATGCACCGCGGTCAAATTACGATACTAGGAAAAAATCTAGAACATATGTCGATGGCATTGTAGGTTCTACCAATGTAAAGTCTGCAGAGTCAGCAATGAAGTCTATTGGACAAGCAGCTTCGTCTGGATCCTCCAAACCCACCCAGTTGGTGGATGTACATTCCATGAAATCATCAAAAAACCCAAATGGTTTCTAGCAACCAGATGGGAATAAGAGGAAAGGTCGAACCAATCATAAGGGTGGGAGAAATGGTAACAAACCCAAGGAAAAAGATAATAATGGGAAGCAAAATGATAATGCTGGAGAGGGAAAGAAATATAAATGTAATGTGAAGTTTGCTTGTAAACTTTGTACCTATGACCACCTTACACATTTATGCCCCAAACTAGCGGAGGTTGTGAGGCTTTTAAATCTACCACCCACTGTGCTGATGAATTCATTCCCACACAACCAACACTTATCCTCGAGCTCTTTGAACATCGGAAATGTGCCTTTTGTAAGTAAAAACCCACCGTCGCAAGATGGCGACCATGTTTGTATCAATATGGTAGATGCAAAAGTTGATATAGCCACCCGTTCTCGAGATTATAGCTCTTCAAAAGCTAGTACCGGTCTAGAAGCTCCTCCTCCCCCTCCGGAGACAAACCTATAGATTGAGAAACCAGAGCCACCACCTCATATTCTGAAAGGAGTACTCAAGTGCTCTACTCACAACCCTATTGCTATAGCTACCCAAAACTACTCCATTGTTAAGGATCTGGGCCAAACCCCTTGTGGGATGTCGGCTTTGGAGTTACTCCAGATGTGTCGATCAAATAGGAATGCCTTACTCTCTGCCTTAGGAGATATATAACCTAGTGGCTCAAAAGTTATCAAGTTTGACGTAATGGATGTGAAGCCTTGCTTACCCTACCATGTGGCTTTCCAAATCCACGTGGAGTATTCCAAGTATACTATCAAACGAGCGGTCATTGATGAAAGTGTTTCTACCTGCGTGGTGTCCCTGGTCTGTTGGAAAGATCTCGATTCTCCTAACCTTTCCAAGTTGTCGAACATGTTGACTGCATTTGATGGTCATTCCTTCTACCCTCATGGTATTATCCCTTCCTTTCCGGTCTAGTTAGGAGGGAATACGATAGAGGTAGTTGATGCACCTCTTGATTATAACCTTTTACTAGGTTGCAATTGGAACTATGTTGTGGTTGTTGTCGTATCATACGTCTTTCGTACACTTTGTTTTTGTCATCAAGGGGAGAACGTGACTATCGACCAGTTATCCTTTACGTACTCTAGTCCTAACGCATCTGTTGGACCGTCGATCCCGATGATCGACAATTCTCAGCCAACAACTGAGAATATCGTTGTCGGAATGTATTCTTCCCTCATGGGTACCTTCGAATTCTTAACACTGATTCGCCATGTTTACGCCATGTCTAGTAGGCCTTCTTTTACAGGGAGGTCCATTCCTTTCTGCACTTCCTATTTTAGTGATCCATGGACCCTACCTTCTCCAACTTCGTCGAGTGAAGGTCAGTCACATGCTAGCATGGCTATGCCATTATCGGTAGCAGAGATTGTGTATCAAGTTGTTCTTGACTCTTCCATCGATCTTGATCCTGTTACCTTGAAGACGGACGAGGAGGATCCTATTCTTAGGCCTGTATGGGCCACCTCATTGTCTTTTTCTCATGATTTATTATATGAGACTTTGCCTTCAGATGAATCCATCCTTGAATCCATGAACAGTTACAAAATACCTTAGGATGATATGCATCATCGATCTTATTTTCTACCAAGTCTTGAAAGAATCAAGCAAGATGACTTTTGTTCTACCTTGAGTGAGATGTGTGTCACACCATAGTTCCATTTTATACACATGAAATTTATGCTGAAGGAAATATGGTGAGTATTTCTCCTACCATATCGATAGATATCTCTCGTAACCCTGGCGAGATTGAGAACGTAAATATAGGTGCGGATTGTTCGCCAGAAGAAATTCTGATCTACATAGAACTCTTCAAAGAATTTCGAGATGTATTCGCTTGGTCATATGAAGAGATGCCAGGGATCGACCCTCGTATTGTTGAACATGAGATTAGAACTTATTCAGATGCTAATCCTATTCGACAATGTCTTAGAGATATAAATCCTAGGAAGGCCCCTACTATTAAGGCAAAGGTGGAGAAGCTACTTAATGATGGCTTCAGTTTGTGTGTGGATTACTTGAGAAAAGGGTTGCACAAGGAGAGTTGGGAGAGGTTGTTGCACCTTCATCAAAGGTCTGTAAGTATTCTCTATTGTTCTCATAATATACATATGTGCTTGGCCTGTTTCTTTCAAGGTTGTGTCTATTCTACATGAACTTGTCTCTAGTAGATAGATCTAGTTTTAAGCTAATATTAGTGGAATAGGAAGCCTATTCTATATTTTTTTGAATTGCAGGACTTGTCGAGGAGCTTGGGGATCAAATCGCAGCTCAAACTGTGCAAGGAAAAACTTCGTTAAAAAGTTACACCTTTCTTCCTCTTCTATATACTTCAGTTTAGATAGGTATAAAAGGATGTCAGTGACCAAAGTTAGCACCCTTTCTGTCTTGGCCTTAGGAGTCTAGAGTCCAGAAGGGAATCCACTTGTCTACAGGGGGATTTCTCTGTAACAAGGATAGTCCTGGATTTCATTATGGTGAGAAGGGTTTTGGAGACTCCATGGAAGATGATTATTGCACAGAGGGGAGGGCTCATAGGATGATTTGACCCGATAGATACTAGGGTTATCAGAGGGGAAAGGGCCACAACCTCACATGAGAAGAGGATATTAGAAATAACCTTGAGATATTCTTTCGTGGATTTAGTCCCTTGCTCCATATAGAAATGTTGAGCGGTGTTTGTGCTAATGTATTCATCCAGAACTTTCACGGTGTCAGCCTCTGATGGGTCTATTATCTGACTTGGGGGATGGTGCCAAACTGTCGATGATGACCGAATTTTCCTACCTGCTAGCAGATCATCGAAATAATCAACTATGTCCTCCTCCA
The DNA here is from genome assembly GCA_000966675.3 of Picea glauca. NCBI lineage: Eukaryota > Viridiplantae > Streptophyta > Pinopsida > Pinales > Pinaceae > Picea > Picea glauca. The sequence continues at coordinate 327,267 of JZKD02S1667850.1, forward strand.
TACCCGATGAGTGCGGCACGATGGGAACGTGTTGTGTGATCCTTGTGTTGTATGGTGAGGGGTCCTCCCAAAAAATATAAACCCTTGATGCATTATCGAATGATATCTACAATCATTTCGGGGATGTGGTCCCTTTGTATTCCATACCTACAAATAAATAAAAACAAAACATATTATGGGAATAAAAATTTCCCACATACTCCTTATGAAATGGTACTTTCTCTTCAACTCCACTTTCTTGCAAATCTACTTGCATATTTTATATTGTAAATTCCTCCTCCATTTCTTATGGAATGTGCACAAACACAATCTCTTCCTTCTCCACTATCTCTACCTAAAAATGGAGGTCTCCTCATCTTAAAATGACTTTATTTTAATTCAATTTTTCTCATCACCCCTTTTTTTTTTTCTTTTCATGAGTTTTCTCTCCCATGAATATAATGAGTTCATCCATCTCTTCCATATTTTATTTCCTTCTAGTTGACATGTCCTCAAATTATAAGTCAAGTTGATGTATCTCTTTAGGTGACACATCCCACTATCTCTAATTTCATAATCCATCTTCTTTGGATTTCCCATTCGTTGAACCCCCTCAAAGGCTTCAAAGCATGCAAATAAATTTTGCACCTTCTTTTTAATCTTGTATTGATATCTACGAGGTATGCTATTACCTCCCATCTAATTCATGTGCTCCTCTTTAGCATCATATTACAACAAAAAATACATTCCCCATGATCCATGTGGATATCTGTGGCCACACACCTTTTCCAACTCGCTCAAAACAGTTTTCTGGCAATTTACTATTTTTGGCAGTTTTTTCGAGTCCTGAACTTCCACAACCATTTTGAGGCCCTAAACAACGTTTTTTGGCATCAAACTCTCGCGAGTATTACTTTGTTCCAATCCACACTATTCAATATCAAAATTTTTAATCCTCAGATAGACCTTTCTAATGATGTATCATATGCGTCAAACGAATATCGTATACAAAATTTACGATCCCGAGAAATTGTACCCAAGCGGGGCCCACATGTATTTTGGCGCTTCATCTCCTAGGGTTAGGTTTTTGGATGTCTAGGGTTTTTGACATTCATGTTTATTGTAAAAATGCCTTGCAATCCTCATTGTAATCATCTTCTTGCGAATACGAGTAGCCGTCACATCTCTTCTCAGAGATAAGCTGCAACCATTCTAGCGAGTCTTTCACTCTGTATTTTTACAGTCTCTGTACATTTATTTCATTAATAGAAATCGTGTATTATTGTATCTCTGTGTTTATGGTTGCATCTATGATACGTTTATGTTATATTATTGGATATCTGCAATATCTGTGCATTTATTTATTATATCTCTTCTCTCATTTCATGCCGAAAATAATATGGATCGGTGGTATCAGAGCAGGTTGCTCTCGATCATTTTTCAGTGCATGTCCCACACGAGGTCCAAGTATAGCAAGCTGGGTATCGATATTGTATCTCTTGAATACAATGGCTCTCGCACACCCAAGAAACCCTCCATGGAAGAATAAAAGAAAAACGATGGAGCAGACGATCCTATTAATCTATTGTTTGAGCAAGCTGTCATGAGACAGAGGGACAAAATGATGGGGAATTCTTCCCACATCCTTCAACGCTTTCCGATAGCAACAGGTGCATCTTCATCAAACAACCACTTTGGAAGTACCTCTCCTTTCAAGGTACAGGTTAATTTTGATATTCCTGTATTTGAAGGTCAAATATATGTGGATGCCCTAGACAAATGGTTAAATATGTTAGAAGGTTATTTCTATGTTCATAATTTTTCCGACAGGGAAAATATCACCTTCGCACTCCTTAAATATCTCCCCCATGTCAAACATTGGTGGGAAACTTACTGGGAGCAAAGTTCCACAGAGGAGTCTGGAATATATGGGGCTGATCCCAGTTGGGATTTTTTTTGTGGATGCAGTAAAGGAACAATATTACCCTGTTGGCAACTATGAGGACCAATACGTAAGATGGACCACACTGCGGCAAGAGAGGGGCCAATAATTTCAAGATTTCACCAATATCTTCCACACCTTCCACACCAAGCTGGGTATCAAAGAATCCGAACGACATTTGGTTTTGAAATACTGTGGGGCTCTACACAGATACATCCAAACTGAAATGGATTTTTTGGACATCTCATCACTCAGTTCTGCTTATCGATATGCTGTTAAAATTGAGTAGAAATTTAATCACCATAAAAAATAGGAGTTTGGGTCTGTAAATTTGCAATAACCAAAGTATGATAAATATGGCTCTAGAAAATAGTCTCCTGAAAACCAGTCCAAGCCATAGGAAAAGAAGGGTCACGGGAAGACAAAGAAGGACACCGAAAAATGGTGCGATTTCCACAAAATCCCCTGGCACAACAATGATGAATGTCTCTCAAAACAGTCATTGGTGGCAGAGATAAAAGACAAGGAGCCGAACCCTGATTCAAAATATGACTCTAAAAATACTAGTAAAAGACAGATCATCGACGCAGACCCCACTGCTATTGTCGCGACCACAACAATTCAACCAGAAGAACCAACAGATCCTTAAGAGGGGGAGCACCTTTTTCATTCATAGATGTGGGTGAAGGGGACCCCACTGCATTTTATTGTTGATAGTGGAAGCCAGAAGAACCTCATCTCAACAGAGGTCATCAAACAGTTGGGATTATCGACAACACCACACCCACAACCATACAACATCGGGTGGCTTCGCCAGTGACGAGATCTCTGTGTCAGCCAACAGTGTCAATTTTCATACGGCATCCAACCCTTCAAGGATGAGGTATTATGTGATGTTTCCCCACTAGATGTCTGTGATGTTTTCTTGGGCAAACCATATATGTGGAAGTGCCATGCTGTTTATGAGTCTCGACCCCGGAGTGCCATTTTTTCTCTAGGGGGTCATCTTTACAGAATACCAAAGGTAGTTCTGAATATTGTTCCACCTAAACAGTTCCACAAGGTAGTATCTCATACTAAAAAATTCAGCTTCTTCACAATCTCTTCAAAAGGGGAACAGAAGGACATTGCAACCACTATAGCCTCACCCCAAGCACCTTCTATCCAACAGAATAAAGTCGACAAGGTTGCAGCAAAGCACAAAGATTCCTTCTACACACATTCCTCTCATGTAGCTCGACTTTTTGAACAAACTCAACCTCAACAGGTTCGTGACAACCTTCCACAAACCAAGCATCGCGATGTCTCTAGAAAGGCAAGCAGCTCACCAAGATTCAGATTCAACAAACACTTCCCTCTCTCCCTCAAGAACTCAACGCAATGGATACCATTGATTTTTAAGGAGGGAGGATTGATCCAAGTGGATATCGGTGGCCACCCACCTTTTCCAACTCTCTCAAAACAGTTTTTTGGCAATTTACTATTTTTGGGAGTTTTTCGGGTCCTGAACTTTCAGAGCCGTTTTGAAGCCCTGAACGACGTCTTTTGGGCATCAAACTCTGACGAATATTAGTCCATTTAAATCCACAATATTAGTTCTCACTAGTTGTAGTCCTCGGATAGAAATTTCTAATTATGTATCATACGTGTCAAACAGATATCGTATGCAAAATTTATGACCCTGGGAAGTTGATGTACTGACTTACCCAAACGGGGCCCACATGAATTTTGGTGCTTCAACTCCTAGGGTTAGGTTTTTGGATGTCTAGGGTTTTTGACATTCGTGTTTATTGTAAAAATGCCTTGAGAGCCTCATTGTAATCATCTTCTTGCAAATACGAGTAGCCATCACATCTCTTCTTAGAGATAAGATGCCACCATTCTAGCGAGTCTTTCACTCTGTATTTTTACAGTCTCTGTACATTTCTTTCATTAATAGAAAACGTGTATTACTTTATCTCTGTGTGTATGGTTTCATATCTAATACATTTCTGTTTTATTATTTGATATCCATGATATCTCTTTTCATTTATTTATTATATCTCCGCTCTCATTTCATGCCGAAAATAATCTGGATCACCCCATAACTTCCTTTTGTTGAATTCCCCTCAAAAACTCCACCCAAAAGTTCCCTTTTTTGGATCTATTCTTTACAACATGCATATTTCAAACTTGCACCCAACCCCTTTTTCCATTGTGAATCCTCCTTCAACCAACATTCTCAAGCTTCCTCAACAACTTCTACCTAACGTATTTTTTCAATTATTCTTCCTACTCCTCTACAAATCTAACCGACAAACTCAACCAAAGTTGTTTCTCTTACATAATATATAAATTCCTTCATTTTATTGCAGGATTTGTAGTGCAGTAGGACTGATAACTACTATAAAACCACTTGATGTAGTTATAGATATACCTACATAAGTGTAACATACCCAACTCCCTAAGCATCATTAAGGAGGTAGGGTAACAAAATATTTCCTCTTAAACACCATTCCATTGTCACTTTTGAGCTTACAATTTCATTCATCTCATTGAGAGCTTCCCAACAAATTCCCTCTTGTGTGATTCTAAGTTTTGAGTACAAAGTTATGGCCTTTTAAACTTTTCTGAGGGATCTCATTTCTCCTACCACATCATCATCCATATGGATTCACACATGCTAGGTGATGTGGCATTATATGGTGACATGTCTCTTGTGGTATGGAAAACCATTTAGTTCACATTTATCGAGACATTATTCCTCTTATGTGCTTATTGCATCTTCAAAATATTCATCCTGACACCATGTCACACCTCCACCAAACTTCTCATCACACCTGCTAAATATTATTTTTGCAACATATCGCATGGGTGAAGATCTTTCTCCTTGCAACATGGTATGAAATTTTTTTTGTTGCATCATTGGGAATTTTAGGGGTATTTCCACACATCACTTCCTTCGACATTTTCTTCTGACGTTTCTACAATCCTTTCCTTTTCTTCTTCATGTGCATAACCTTTTTCCTTGTCACACCTTTGAAATGCTTCAACTCCGTGACATATAGAAATACATTTTTTTTTGTGACACATCTCACTCTCAACAGTTTTCTTCCAGTGCAATCGTTAATCTATTGGGCCTCCAAACCTTTTCCAACCTGCGACACCTCTGATCCCCCACCTTCACCGCATCGCAATAAAGTTTCATTTATTGCAATGCATCACATGCAATTATTTTGTTATATTTTCTTAAGTTTTGGAGTAATAGATTTACCAGTGTTATTAGATCTTATTTTACATTAACAATTATATCATGTACTATAAATATGAGCAGCATAAACAAGTACAATACAAACAAGAGTTTATCTTGGGAAAACCCCAAACAGGGGAAAAACCCAGCCAACCTTTCTTAGATATATTCCATCCAAAATAATCCAACCATGAATCAACTCTTAAAAGAAAACAAACAATCAAGAAACCCTATCACAAGGCTATTCCACAAGATAGAGATAAAAAACCAGACAGCTGCAACAACAACACCATATACATATAGTGTACATGTTCCAAGGAGAGCACACAAGAGAAAATCACCACCAAGAATCTCCAAGAGTGCAGTGTTGCATCTTCCTTCCTTGACTCAAATTAGCACCTTATTCCTCGGTGAGAGATGAGTGAGTGAGTGTGTCTAAATTATCAAGATGTCTCTCTATTTATAGCCTTCAAGTCACTTTAACTGGGCCAAATTTTTCTTTGGGAAATTCTGTTTCCCCTTTATCTTTTCCTATGATCCGAATTCTCTTTCTAGAGGTTCCAACTTCATTTTATTCTTTTCCGGTGGGCCCACTTATCTTTTGGGGTGTTCTTCTACTGTTCAATGGTCTTCCTTTGACTTCTTGAATATTATATTCTTCTAAGAAAGGTTGTAGAGGAGGAAAATACCTCCTATAACTACATGTTATCGCACAATCTATGATTTCCCAAAGACTAAATGCAAGTAGGCTTAGATTGATGTAACATAGAGGTAGTCCTATCATTGTCACCCCAATAGGGTACCTCTTTCTCTTTAGGAGGAGGGAAACCTCACTCCAACGGAGACGTCCCAGAACCTAGTTGGTTGATGAAAGGTAGAAAGACACGGTGAAAACCCACCCCTCTCTCTAGGTCACTCAACGAAAGAAGTCACTTGGGTAAAGTTTAAAGGGACAGCGGAATGTGAAAGTAGTTTTGTACCTACTCTTTACCAGTGAAACATAAAATGTTAGTAGTAACAATGATATCAATGATTATAATCAATGAATTCTTAGAAAAATTATGTGTTTCTATAACAAGTTATATATAATAAATATGAGATTATAGTAGCAACAATGTATCTTGAAAATTGCAAGATATGATGACAAGAAAAATATATAAAAGGTCTTGCAAACTTGATAATACTTAATCACTCACGATTTTCAAGATTAAGACAAGTCAATAAATGATTTAAATGGTTGTACAAACATTTATAACAAAATCAAATAATGATGATGACGTCAATATAAACCACTTTAGAAAAGTATTATAATAAAGCAAGAAGACAATTACTTCAACATCCAATGATTGTAGTTTTCTTATTACAAATGCTTAGTGGTTTTATGGGTGATTTTTTAGGGCTGTTAGGGGCTGAAACAATGGTTGTAACAACAACTATGACAATAATAACAACTTCAGAATTTTCACTTTAGAAAGGTAGCAAAGGGAAGACTAGAACCTAGGGTGATGACGCCTAGGTTAGTGCAAATTTTTGGGTAGGTTATCTTAGTTAGTGTGCTTGTTAAATCTTCCAAATGATTGGTGTAGCAACAACAAGATAAGTTAGTGAAATTGTCAAGTTGAAAAGGGAGTTTTTAAGTTGTAAGGTTGCTTGTCAAAGGGAAGAAGACAAGGAAAAGTTCCTTTCTAGGGTAATGGAGTCAAATATGGTGGCTTCTTCTAAGGTTGGTAACTAATGATAATACACAAAATTCTAAGAGGGAAAAAGTCTAGGAGGAGTAGCAACTTAAGTCCTCCTAGATTTTGAACTCAAGAAACAAAGTGCTAGTGTGTAGGCACTTCTAGGCCCTAGCGCCTTGCTCTCCTTATCCTTTTTATGGAGTAAATACTTATGAAACAATAACCAAACGCAAACCTCTAGAGTGATATCACTTTTGGGCTCTAGGGTTTCACTAGTTACTAGATCAATTTAGTGAAATCTTGGCAAATACAAAAGTAAGAAAGTAACATCTTAAGTTTCTTACTTCATGCATTAAATACACCATGCAATTTCATAATCTTGTATAATAAAATAAATTCATGCAATAAACCATTCAATAGATGAAAAAATACATATTCTACTTACTTGCACCAAGAATAATCATGAATATACCATGCAAGTTCACCATAAAACTTCAAAAATTGATCCAAGTTGCAAAGATAAGCCTTAAACCAGAGTAGCGCCTCCTTATTTTAGCCAATAACCCAAGAGGGGGGAAAATTTCAATCATACTCTTGTCCAATGACAAGTTATGATTCAAAATGAATGTACTTTTTCCTTATTTATACAGATTTATGACCTTAATTAAGTTTTAGGTCAAAAAAACAGGCTGACATGGCCAGTTTCTCACAAAAATTAATTTTTGGGCTAAATAAAATTAATTTTCTACTGAAAACCTCTTTAGGGGTGATGTCATGCCCTTCTAGGGTGACTTTGAGCTCTCATGGTGGGCATCCTACCTCTAATGATGGAACGTTTCCCCTCATAGGGCTCAATATCACCATTTGTTGCTATAATGTTGTGCAAACTTTCTTCTTTCATTGTAGCATCACTGCATGAAGCCCTAGCCCCTCCAATATGAAATCATGGGATAGATGGATGGTCTCTAGGACTCCCAAGGCCATATTCCAAGTGAAATAAGGTAGGGTTCATCCATCTAAGGCCTGCCAAAGTGCCTCCAAAGGAAACGACTTCGTTCTTCATGGTATTATCCTTCAATGTACCTGTCCATGGGGAAATTAGGTCCTGCATGAACAACAAGTAATCCATCCAAGGGTTCATAAGTCACAAGGATCATAGCATTTGAATCACATCCAATAATTAAATTACCCAAACATGTGCATCAAACCCCCCTTAACCCCAAACAAATGCTCAAAGATGTTATGCAATTTGACAAGTTAGTTTTGGAGAGAGTGTCAGGGTGTTCTATTAGGCTAACCTCTCTTAAGTTTGGGGTGTTTACCAGGTGGGATCTATTCCAATTCATGTAAGTGCATGAGGTGGCATGGGGTAAATATTTGGGCATGGGGTGCATGTGATAACATGTAAATGTAGAGTCTTACATGTGGGTGCCTTTGTGGAGGGAGAGTTGCACCTTGTCATGATTGCAATTTTTTCTTATCCCACTCATATCATTTTATTCTTAGCTTTGTTTATTTTTATATTTTAAACCTTTTATTCAAGGAAATATTCGAGGGCCACTGTCCTAGATTGATGACCAGAGGTGACAATGTTATCCACAAACATTTCACGGGAATGAGAAGGTTTGCTCGTGATGACACCCCATTTCTCTTGTCTATGGCACCAAGATCCACTACACTGGTTTGGTGAATAGATAGGTGGTAATGTCATACCGCTACATTCCCATGGTTATAGTAGGTCGTCTCATGATGAGACCTCCTATACTTCAACTAGTACCTTGAGTGTTTATGTTATCTTGTGGGTCCCCTTTTCTTACTGAGAATATTTTCATTTCTTTCTTAGGGATCCCTAGGTGAAGCATCTCGAAGGTTTCAAAATTGGGTTTTAACTCTTGCCAGCTAATTTTACCCTCCGGGCCTTTAGCCCCTTCTTCCCACGAAGTAATGTACAACCCTTCATAGTGTAGCCAATCCAAATGGCCAAACAAGGATATGGGATATGGAAGGAATGAATATGGAAAGTGGTAAGTATGGAGGGAACAAACCATGAATTTTCATAGATCCACCTAGTAGCAATCCATCCTTAAGAGAAATCAACTTACTAGGGAACCATGTCACCCTTCCAGGTATGAACGAGGCAAAGAGCATAATTTCCAAGAAAACATCATGAAATGAAGAAGGATTCAACACAACATGTTCAAGTACTTGAAAAATCAGAGTGATACATATCATGATACCCAAACTCACTACCTCATGGAGCAAGAATCATTGTTACTTCATGACCAAGCTGGTGTGATGGATATTGCTACTGGTGATATATGGATTGCACTGAAGAAAAGAGGGGCCCTCTGGGGCCATGCTCAAGTCGTATGGATCTCAGTACTCCATGTCTAGGACCTGTGGGACTCAAGACGTGATCTCCTTAGCTATCCCTAGGGGATAACATCTGGCTCCAACTCGGGGACATGTGCTCACCATAGAGCACATGATAACCTCAACATATCTAGTATGACATGTTCTTGCTAAATCTAAACAAAATATATTAGTAATCCCTAGGGTGGTTATATCACCCCGAATCCATATATAAACAAATAAAAGCATATATATATATATATATATATATATATATATATATATATATATATATATATATATATATATATATATATATATATATATATATAATGAAACAAGACAATATGAAACATGCAACTACAATTATACTAACATGATATGCAATGGTATGCACAATGGATGCAAATTTCTACCTATCCTAACTTACCTGTACTTACCTGTCAAATGGTAGGTATAAGCATACAACTAGTACAACCACGCTAGAAATGTATCATAACACCTGCCTCTGTACTTTATCATAAACCAAAACAATGACAATTTAATCACAAAACAAACATGAGTCAAAGCATGCATTATATCATAGAAAGTTGTAAAGTATAGCGCATGGAGGCGGGAGGGAGGGACAAAATCATGCCAAGTCACCCTTCCAAAAAAGTGATCAATCCATCTTAGAAAAGGATCGTGAGAGGTCAAGGACTCAAAGAGATGGCTCAAAGAGTCTGAGGGTTGACTACCGTCATCACTCCCTAAGGTATGAGAAAGGATTAACAAGAAATTAAAGGGAAACTGACAACTTCTCAGGGGAAATATGAAAGATTGAGTTAATAAACTTCTTAAGGAATTCAACCTCCCCTTGAATTATAACAAAAAGTTTTTCCCCAAAGAAAACTTGAAACAAGAGACATGTTCCCCAACTGCATCCTTAGTGACATAATGAGGTTAAATAATCATAGGGATTTGGACAAACTTGTCATAAGTATCTTGCTTCAGGAAAGCAACGTCCTCTTTATAAAAGTTTGAGAATGTTGATAGTATTATTCATAGAACATTGCACTGGTTCATCCTTGGGTGTTTGGAAAACTTCTGTAATTATATCATCATCTTGTTTCCAAATGTCAAAATTATTAGGAACATCATATGATTTTTGTAAAGGCAACATTCAAAGTTATCCTTCCATATCATAAATGGGATTCTCATCAGGACCAATCACATCCCATTTACGTCTTCCAACATGAATGAACTCGTCAATATTATCAACCATGTCACTATTATCATAACATGAAGGATTTAATGCATCCAAGTGATCCTCTAATACTTCTTCACTTTCCAAATCTTAAAATAAAGCATCATAAAAATCTTGGAAAGGGAAATAACTTACCGTGCAAAAGCATCAAAGGATTGGATGAATTAATCAAATCGAAGAGCATCCAGTACATAATCCCAAAGACTCGTCTCTTTAATCATATTTTCTCCTTCATTAGAAAATGAAGGACCTACCTCTTCCAAGGGTTCCTTTACTTCTTCACCTTATGAATCATAGAACAAAGGGTCATAAAAAACCTGGAAATGAAAATGATTCACCTCATTCTCTTTGTCTTGTGTAGGAGAGATAGGATCTTGGAGAGCTTCATCGAACGTAGGAGTGGATACTAGTTCTTCATCCTCATAACTCACTTCTTTAGTCAAGTCTTTAATGTGTTCTATTGAATCATGGGAAAAATATTTCTTCTCTTCAAGGGGTTGACAACCTTCTTCATAAATATCTCCTTCTATATCGAAGGGTTCTTGGTATTGAGTATGGTACACATCCATGAGATCTTCCACAATATTAGAGTTGAATCATTTGTCCTCTAGGGCTATTGCGATATCTTGAAGGGAATATTCATGTGTATGGAATTGTCATTTCACAAAATCAATAAACCTACTGATGAGGTCTATGAAAGATGGTATACCCTTATCTTCACAACAACCCTTAATACAATCTTGCAAAAATGACTACAGGGAAAGTATGAACAATTTTACTAGAACATCCTCCCCTTCCAATTATATCTCACTTATATACTTCAAGAATTCTACAATGTGAGTAATTGGGAGGCCTTCGAATCTTGGAGGGTTTTTTAACCATTTTATATCAAGATAATGCGGGTATCCTTGAAAATTTTCAAAATCAATGGTCGAATACACTTGTTCCTAGGGTTCCATGATCCCATATCTTATAAATATCACAAAGTTGAGAGTAAGGTGGCACCTTGGAAAAGGTCAGTGGAGTCGCCAGATATCCTCTTAAGAATTATCAAAGGGAGTGAGGGAATCACCCTCAATGGAGTTGCCATGTAAGCTTTGTAAGATGAAGGATTTGAGGGAAAGGCTTACCAACAAAGCGTAGTTGAGGAATATTGACTCAGTGTTCCTTGACAATGACGCCAAAAATGTTATCGCACAATCTATACTTTCCCAAAGCCTAAATGCACGTAGGCTTATATTGACATAACACGAAGGTAGTCCTATCATTGTCACCCCAATAGGGTACCTCTTTATCTTTAGGAGGAGGAAAAACTCACTTGAAGGGAGACGTCCCAAGACCTATTTGGTTGATGAAATGAAGAAAGACACGGTGAAAACCCACCCCTCTCTCTAGGTCACTCAACGAAGAAATCACTTGGGAAATGTTTAAAGGGACAAAGGAAAGTGAAAGTAGGTTTGTACCTGCCCTTTACCAGTGAAACATCAAACATTAGTAGTAAAAATGATATCAATGACTTCTTAGACAAATTATGTGCTGCTAGAACATCTTATATATAATAAAGATGAGATTATAGTAGGAGCAATGTATCTTGAAAATTGCAAGGTATGATGACAAGAAAATATATAAAAGGTCTTGAAAACTTGATAATACTTTGTCATTCATGATTTTCAAAATTAAGACAAGTCAATAAATGACTTAAATGGTTGCCCAAACATTTATAACAACATTAAATAATGATGATGACAAAAATAGAAACCACTATAGAAAAGTACTATAATAAAGTAATAAGACAACTACTTCAACATCCAATGATTATACTTTGCTTAGTACAAATGCTTAGGGGTTTTATGGATAATGTTTTAGTGTTGTTAGGGGCTGCAACAATAGTTGTAACAACAACTATGAAAACAGTGACAACTTCATAATTTTCACTTTAGAAAGGTAGCAAATGGAAGACTACACCCTAGGGTGATGATGCCTAGGTTAGTGAAAATTTCTGGTTAGGTTAGCTTAGTTAGTGTGATTTTTAGAGCTGCTAAATGATTGTTGTAGAAACAACAAGATAAGTTAGTGAAATTTTCAAGTTGAAAAGGGAGTTCGAAAGTTTTAAGTTTTCTTGTCAAAGGGAAGAAGACAAGGACTAATGCCTTTCTAGGGTAATGTAGTCAAATATGGTGGCTTCTTATAAGGAAAATAACTAATGATAATACACAAACTTCTAAGAGGGAAAAAGTCTAGGAGGAGTAGCAACTTAAGTCCTCCTAGATTTTGACCTCAAGAAACAAAGTGCTAGGGTGTAGGCACTTCTAGGCCCTAGTGCCTTTCTCTCCTTGGCCTTTTTATGGAGTAAATAATTATGCAACAATAACAAAATGCAAACCTCAAGAGTGATATCACTTTAGGGCTCTAGGGTTTCACTAGTTACTAGATCAATTTAGTGAAATATTGACAAATACAAAAGTAAGAAAGTAGCATCTTAAGTTTCTTACTTCAAGAATTAAATACACCATGCAATTTCATAATCTTGTATGATCAAATAAAACCATGCAATAAACCATTCAATAGATGACAAAATGAAAATTCTACTTACTTGCACCAAGAATAATCATGAATATACCATGCAACGTCACCATAAAACTTAAAAAATTGATCCAATTTGCAAAGATAAGCCTTAAACAAGAGTAATGCCTCCTTATTTTAGCCAATAACCCAAGAGGGGAGAAACTTTTAGTCCTCCTCTTGTCCAATGACAAGTTATGATTCAAAATAAATGTACCTTTTCCTTATTTATACAAATTTATGACCTTAATTAATTTTAGGTCAAAAAGAAAGGTCGACCTGGCCAGTTTCTCACAAAAATTAATTTGCTACTAAAAAATCCTTTAGGGGTGAGGTCATGCCCTTCTAGGGTGATGTTGAGCTCTCGTGGTGGATGTACTGCCTTTAATGATGGAACATTTCCCCTCGTAGGGATCAATCTCACATTTGTTTGCTAGAACGTTGTGAAAACTTTCTTCTTTCACTGGGGCATCCCTGCATTAAGCCCTAGCCCCTCCAATATGACATCATGGGATAGATGGATGGTCTCTAGGCCTCCCAAGGCCATATTCCAAGTGAATGAAGGTAGAGATCATCTGTCTAAGGCCTACCAGAGTGCCTCCAAAGGCAACGACTTCCTTCTTCATGTTACTATCCTTCAATGTACCTATCCATCGGGAAAGGTCCTGCACAAAAAACAAGTAAGCCCTCCAGGGATTCATAAGTCACAAGGATTATATCATGTGAATCACATTCAATAATTAAATTAACCAAACATGTGCATTAAAATCCCCCTAACCCCAAACAAATTCTCAAAGATGTTATGAAATTTGACAAGTTGATTTTGGAGAGGGTCTCAGGGTGTCCTATTGGGCTAACCTATCTTAAGTTGGGGTGTTTCCCGGGTGGGATATATTCCAAGTAATGTAAGTGTATGAATTGGAATGGGGTAAATATTTTGGCATGGGGTGCATGTGATAATAGGAAAATGTAGATTCTTACCTATGGGTGCCTTTGTGGAGGCCGAGATGCACATTGTCATGAATGAAATTGTTTCCTATCCCACTCATTGCCTTTTATTCTTATCTTTGCTTCTTTTGATATTTTTATCTTTTGCTTCAAGGAAATAGTTGAGGGCCAATATCCTGGCTTGATGACCAAAGGTGAAAACGTTATCCAAAAACATTTCTCAGAAATGAGAAGGTTGGCTTGTGATGAAACCCCCTTTCTCTTGGATATGCCACCAAGAGCCACTACCCTGGTTTGGTGAACAGATAGGTGGTAATTTCATACTGCTACATTCCCATGGTCATAATAGATCGGCTCATGATGAGACCTCCTATGCTTCAACTAGTACCTTGAGTGTTTATGTTATCTTGTGGGCCCTCTTTTCTTATTGAGAAGATTTGCATTTCTTTCTCAGGGATCCATGGGTGAATCATATCAAAGGTTTCAAAATTGGATTTTAACTCTTTTAAGGAATGTCTCCATCGACCCAGTGCCATCTAACCATGGGGCATCAAAAAATTTCAGACTCGATCCATCACACTATTTTCCTTATTCATGTGCATTTGCATGTGGACACTATGTAGAGATTATTATACTATCTTTCTAGGGCATCCTCATAATATGTTTCATAAGATTTTTCACTCCTCTCTATGCCCCGTGACCTTGTAAATATTTTCAATTCTCGGGCTCCACACATCCTCATCTGCGAACTCATTGCAGTGGTCACCCTCATATGGGTCTAGTCGCGTGACCATGTGCAGGGTGTAAATTTAAAAGGACACCTACCTCTTCCTTAAGATCAACACCAAATTATTTTCAAAGGCCCAATCAATTCCAAACAATGCAGGGTAGGAATCAGAATCACCCATGATCTCGATGACTTCAAAGTCAACCTTTATTTTCACTCCTTCGAGGTTCACTTCTGTTAGCACTAAAATGTCTCTATCGATTTTTTTTCCTTTTTGTCAAGTTTGCACAAACTCTACTAAGTTTGTGATCACCTTAAAACTTTTTAAAATCACACTATGCCAAGTCTCCCATCACTCCAATCTTTTGATTTTGTCAAATTTCGCCTTCTAAAATTTCATGAGTTGAGGTCTATCCTTTTGATCCCTCATTATATTTGTTTTTATGAGAAAATCCATGTTAACATTTGTTTTCTTTGTTCCAAAACCCCAAAATTTCAAAAGAAAAATAATTTTGTTTTTAAATCATTTGATGATTTTCTAATAGTTTAATTAAAAAACCAGTTAAATTGTCATATAAAAAAGGTTTATCCTTTCCTCATTATCTTTATATTTATCCACTGTCTATCCTTTACTCATTATCTTTATGATTGATCTATTAAGAAAAGAGTATTCTATTTATTATTGATCTATTATTCATTAGATCAATCCCCTTTTGTGGATTGATCATGTCGGGCATTGTAATTGACCAAATCCCCTTTTACAGATTGGTCAAACCCTAATTGTAATATGCAAATTAAGAAGCCTCCCCCCAGGAAAATTAAAGTGGTTCTAACCACCTAGAAAGACAAGTCGACCCTTCCAATGAAGAGACACCTCCTTTCATCGCTTGCCAGTTTGTATAAATAAAGGAAGCCAACCACTCATTTGTTCACTCACTCAACTCACTCATCTTGTGCGCAAGTATTGAAGGAAGCTGCAAGTTACCAGTTGTCGGAAGAAGGAAGAGAGAGAGGTTCATTTCTTAGAGAGGATATTCTCTAGTCTTTAATTATTTTATGGTCTAGCATCATGGTAGTTTGTCTCTCGTAGAGAGAGATTTATTTTGGTGTTGTACTTGGTTATTGAATCTATATTAAAGAAGTTTTGTTGGGTATTCTTCCCCTTGAGGGTTTCCGAGGATAAATGCTTATGTACTTTTTTATTGTGTTTCTCTCAGTGATCCTATGTATGTTATGGTTATCTATTAAATTGAAAAGAAACCTAATAATATTTTAAAATTTAACATGGTATCAGAGCTAAGATGAAGAGAGAATCTTTCACAGGAAAAATAAAAACATCACTATTGTCGTATAAGAAAATTAGGGATTTTTTATTAAAGAGGATTTTATCCCAAATATGATATAAAAAAGTGTTTCCTATCCTAAGTAACTCATTGGCACCTTCAGCGCACCTTTTCAATGGATAAAACTCCTAGAAAGTGAAACCCCAGTTTTCACTAGTACCAGAAGTACTAGAAAACTAGAAGTACTAGGAAACCCGAAGTACCAGAAAACCAGAAGCACCAGTCCAAAAATCCATTGGTCAAGTTAGAAGGGGAAAATTTTGGATTTTTTGAAATATAACCACACCAGGCTACTCACCTCAGCCAAGCACACCTCCTGATAAGTTCAAAATTAAATTCTAAGTATTTTCATTTTTTGGTCATTTTCCTAGATCCAAGTAAAATATGTCTGCAAGCACTAAGCTTGTTGACAAGCTAGAAGGTGTGGAAAAATTCCATTCCATGAAGTATATAATTGACTCATTATTGAAGAGAATGACCTAGTAATATTCATTAAAGAGAATGCACTAGAACTCGCGGATGCTGCAGCTAAAGAAAAACACCAAAAAGACACAGTTAGGGCCAAACGAATCATTGTGGATTCTATCAAAGATCACTTGATTCCTCAAGTGGCCTCAAAGAAGACTCCAAAATAAATGTTTGATGCCCTAACCTGATTATATTATCGAAGGAACATCAATCATAAGATGAATCTAAGAACTCAACTCAAGAATACAAGGATGCAGAAAGGAGAAACAATTCAGGAATATTTCTCCAAAATATCACAATTCAAAGAACAACTAGAAGCTAACTCTATAAGAGTTCCAAATAAGAAGAAAGATGTTTCAAATACCAGATACTACAACTTTCAAAAGTTGGGACACTTTTCCTATGACTGTCCTCAAGGAAAAGGGAAAATAAAACATCAAGCACATGTGGCAGAGGAAGAGGAATCTCCTCCCTCAAAGAAATCTTTAGTAGAAATTGAGAAATATGTACTTTAAGTTGAAGATAGTTGATTTGAAGAAATACAACAAATGGTGGAGTTCGTGGAGCTTTCCCACACAAAAAGAAAAGATAAGTATTCATGTTTGTTTTTAGTATCTTGTTTACTTTAATACTTTATCATTACAAGTTAGATTTTTGTGAGAATGTTAATTAACCTCGTTTTATTTTAGTGTCTATGCAGATTTATGAAGGAAGTATCAAAGAAGAGAATAAAGGGATTCATATCTGTTGTGATCCACATGTCACTAGATATAGGGATTCGGATGAAAGCTAGTGGGGCTATATAAGTTTTGAAATTTGATATTTCTGGATTCTTTAGTCCCGAAGGAATCATAGTCGTCGATCTGTAGGGGACACACATCAGTAGATCATGAGCTTTAGATAAAAACATTTTCAAGGAAAAGGGTTGAAGTTTGAGATCTCCGATGTTTGGAGACCTGAAGTAAACCTCAACCATCAGATTAAGGAGGACATGCGGTGTAGATCCGTGGACTTTGGGTGAAGACCCGAAGTGAATCTTGGTCTTCCGATCCAGGAGGACACATGGTGACACATTGGCTAGTTCGTGAATTCAGAGTTTGGGAGAATTGGAAGTGTGCTAGTATGAAAACTCCCGAAGTCTTGAAGCCTAAAGAGCTGAAGTGGTGGGGCATGATGATGTCACCTGGAGGTTATGTGAACCCCATAATTTTGAAGTGACGTGACTTGTGGACATCACCTGGGATGATGTGGACACATGGGATGTGTTCCATGTGTCAGTAGTATTTGAGAATTTGGAATATTGAAAAGTTGATTAGAACGTGACACATGTCACTCGCTTGATTGGGCCACATGTCCGCTTCTAGTATTTTTCCACGTGGCGACAGGTCATGCAGTCTAGAGACTGGGCATTCTAGAAGGGAAATATGTGACAAGTTGCATTGGGTTGAAAACTCTCGAAGGCCCGAAGGCCAGAGTACTTATCGACCGTTGATTCAAAAAGACACACATCAAAGGATCGTCAACTTCGGGTGCAAGAACTCTAGGAGAAAGTGTAGGAGGGAAGTTTGAAACTTCTGAAGACCGAAGAGAAATTGAGTAGAAGAATCTTGGAAAATATGGAAAAAGATGGATTTGTGAGATTCTTAGTAGTGGCTTAACAATTGGAATCAATTGAAATCATTTGATCATGAAAAGGCAAGCAGTGAAAGGCACAAAAAAACAAGGAAAGAAAAATCGTCAACAGAAGCAATATCATCATAAGGATATTGTTGAACAGTGTGGGTCACATGGACACATATGATTTCGTAATAACACTTAGCAGGTTTTGACAGATATATGACAGTGGATGAGAGCATGTATTCAAATATTGATTCATAGATTGGTTCGGAGATAAAGGAAATTATCATAATGGATGATAATTACACAAGAATATTTGAATGCTTATTTTTGAATGTTTTCATATATGTCATTTGATTACACAAGGAAGAACCAATGGACAATAACTCCAAAAGGAAACAGGTACAGGAAGACTTATATTTTTCTACACAACATATTGCAGAGAAGTCAAGGGCGATAAACATAAGAAAAAAGATAGGTAGAAAGATCATTCAGAGAAGTTGTCAGACAAAGAGGTGAGAATAGAGGTATGATTCTAGGAGGAGAGATTTCTCATATGCATAGATAGAGAGTTAGATGCTTGGAGAGAGAGCACAAATGCATGATTCCATGGGGAGTGATTGTCACAAGGGAAGCATGAGAGATATGATTTCAATTTTGCATCGTAGTGATACCCTTTTTCAAAGGGGAAGATAATATTCCGATGAAGGGAGAGAGAGTAATCAGAGGCTTGGAAACATAGAGAAATATCAAAGGAATTTAGACAAGGGGAGCAGCCCCAAAGGGAGATACACTATGCCATTGATGTCAAAGGGGGAGAGATAGAAACAATAATGAGGAATATGAGCATGAATGTTATCATGAATAAGTGTTTCCACCAATGTTGGTGTTTCCATCAATGCCAAAGGGGGATATTATAAGACAGTTAGCTTAGGTTGATGGAAAATTGGTTTGGATTGTTGGTTATCATTTATGTCAACCCTTGGAGAGTGATATTGTAGATTGATTTCAACCCTTAGAGATTGAATTCAACCGTTGGAGAATTTCGGTAAAGAATTCTGGTAGCGAAAAGGTATGGGTAAGGTACTTTATTTTGTTTGAGGTATAAAGGCATGAATATCGGTGAATATGTAGGTAATACTATTCTAGATGGATATTTCACATCATTCCATTTTCGTTGATATGTGGAACTCCACGTCGTTCCTCACGATTAAGGATATATGGCTTTTTGAAGTTGGAGGACTCCCAAGAGTATTCTAGAAGCCCCTAGAAGGTCAACAAGAAGTCAATTATTATAGAAAGTCTTCAAGAAGATTCCTATTCAACGTGGTTGCAAGGAGAAATTAATTAAATAATAAAGTTGACAAAGTGGTTAAGTGTACAAAGTGGCTAAGTGGACAAAGTTGGTTAAAAGGATTAATAAGTGGTATAAATTGCTCATAACTAATTCACCCCCCCCACCCTCTGAGTAATCCAACACTCTATACCTCACCTCATCTTGAAATTATGGACCCTCCTCATCGAACCCATTCTCTCTCTTTTTTAACTTTGCCCT
>JZKD02S1667850.1:388129-417044 GCA_000966675.3 Picea glauca
CCCGTAGATCTGAATTCTCCACTGAATGGTGTGCCCCACTGGATGACTGAAACCCTAGCTGGTTTGGCCCTGATGAAGGAGGCCTCCAAATGCTCTGAAACTCTCTAAGAATATAGATTGGGCTATGAGAATCCTGTGGAAGAAGTTTTGGGCTTAGATCTCAAGCAGATCTCTCTAGATCTGAGTTTTACTGAATCACAAGACATCCCCTATGGCTCCACGACGTCCCAATCTGTAGACAAATGTAGAATGATGATAACCCTCCATAAAATCCCTCAAACTGATGGTCCTGCCCCTGCAAACAAAACCCAACTGGCGGAATGGCCCCAGGCCCTCAGGATAAGTTGGATCGAACCTCCCTCGATAAGCTGGCCCTGAGACTAGAATGGTGTGGAGGATTCTTTCATCCCTGAGACCAAGCTGTGGAACAAGGTGAGTGGATATTTCACCACTGAGTTTCTCACAAGGGTTTGTACAGCAAAACCCCCAAACTAAATGTTCAAGAGCAATAGCAAATGCTAATCCAAAACCAGAATGAATAATAGGTGCACCCCAGCCTCTTACTTATACTTTTTCTTCTAATTCTCTGTTGAGTTAGGTTAAATCCCAGGGTTAATCTTCTATTCTTCTATTCTTCTATTGAGTTATCTTTTACTCCTTTATCCTTTTCCTTTCTTAATTCAACTTAAAAACATAACTTTTAACTTCTTGACTTTTCCCCCCCTCAGTGTGAGACTATGACCTAGTGGGGGTACCCAAGCCACAGAGTCTCCTCATCACCTCTTTAAGAGGTGGGGGACATTACAACTTCTTGGCTCAATTGTCAACAATAGTGCTAGGTGTTGTTGTTCTTGTGAACAAACTATTCTTGTAGTTTCAACTCCTTCATATTTATTTCCAATTATCTGATCTGATGGATGATTCTTTTGTACGTGTCTGCTAGGTTTCTTTGGAGGTACCTAAAGATCTTGTTGTTATTTCTCTACTTCTTCTGACTTCTCTTCTTCATCTTTATCTTCTACTAATTCTTATTCCCGAACCTATTCCAATGAATCCTTTCCTTCTTATTTTATCCTTCGTCCACCTGTCTCATCAACAGTCACATTGATGCTTTCTACTATTTTTTTGAGCCTTATATTGAAGCATTTGTATGTTTTCCTTGTTCTTGAGTTGTTAGCATATGAGTGGATGTGCTCATTTTACCATTTACAATATCACTATTGTCACCCAACCATAGGCCGAAGCCACCCTCTGAGCACCTTGACCTTGACAGAGAGAATAATCCTGGTAGCAATCCAATATCCAAGCAAGGCTAATGCACCAAGAAAGAAGTAACCAAAGTTGATCAGAGAGTCCAAACCAAAACTGGTATAGCACCTTCCCCAGGACTTGCGCACAAGACTGCCAAACTGTAGTGCGCACAAGTGACTTTCTGCGATTCTGAGAAGTGTGTCAAATGAGAGATTGGCGCCCTATATTTATAGTAAACCTGGATGACTTCTTGGGCTAACTTCTCATTCTGGGTACTAATTAATTCATATTAATTATCTCTCTTCAGCCGACATCTCTTATAGGGTTAAATTCATTTATTTTCTTTCTTCCAAAACATTATAATCTTGTCAAAGGTCACAATGGAGGTTCATACCTCTCAAAGCTACCTTAATATCAAAACTCCCTCCTAGCTAGGGAGGTATAAATGATAATGATCTTCAGCAGAAATAGACCATTCAACTGGTAGTATCACAAGCACCGTCATTTTTATCCACCTGGATAATCTCCATGACAACTGGTACAATATCAATTGATAGAACACAACTGTGCTTATCCAAGGTAGTACACAACTACTCAAACCGTGACACATAGTCACAAACAGTGGAACATATCCACCATAGTATCATATCTCTACTGTCTGGAGATAGGCAATATCCATAACAATCATCTAATATCAACCTGCACAGAAAATATTTTTATGATATAAACTGGATCATCTAAGCCATTCTTTCACTCACATTTGTGAGATCTGAAGGAGTATCTTCCCTTAGAGTAGAACATCAATGATGAGCTATCTAGACTATTCTTCTCAAACAAGGAAGAATAATTGTTATGATTTCTAATCCTGGACCATTCCTCACCCTGGGCCATTCCTCTGATACTAAACAAAGTGTAACCTAGAGAGAATGAATCTTCTCTAAGGAATGCATGTCCCTGATTGTTGAACCTAGACCATTCCCCACCCTGGGCCATTCCTCAGGCACTAAACAAAGTGCAGCCTGGAGAGAATGAATCCACCCTAAGTAATGACTATCTGGACCATTTCCCATTTTAACCACAAGAGGAAATGACTATCCTGCACCAACCTCCAAAACAGGCCATTCCTCATGTTAACCACAATGAGAAATCGTTGTTCAGCGAGGCAGGCCAATATTCTTGAGTAACCCTCAAGAAGAGAGACTTCCCTAGACCACTCCCCATGCTAACCACAATGGGAAGTCGATGTCTATGGTACATCATAAATCCATCGAACCATTTTCATTACGAAAATGACCATTCGACCTGGACCATTTTCCAAACTGGAATATGTTTGTCCGTCAGAAATCTCAATCCACTTTCCGAACTGGAAAGAATCTATCCAAGATGGACTATTTTTCAATCTTGAAAATGAATGTCCTCAATTCGATAATATGTCAGTGCTCCCTCCTGACCTAGAGAGTCATTTCTTCCCTTTGAACTAAGAGAGTTATTTCCACAATCCCCATGTTGTCTCAGAAATATGCAAACGTTATTCTGGACAGAGGCTTTATCAGGATATTTGTTGTCTTCTCATCTATGGGGATGTATTGGAGCTTTACTTCTCCTTCCTGGACTTTATCTCGAATAAAGTAGTATTTGATCTCAATATGTTTCGACCTTTCATGAAACATTGCGTGTTTTGATAGTCTTATACAACTCTGATTGTCACAATGTATTATGGTCGAATCTGGAACCTGATCAAATAAATCAGAGATTAGATTCCTCATCCATATTTCTTTTGTGCATGCTTCACATGCTACGATATATTCTTCTTCTGCTGTGCTGAGTGCGATAGACTTTTGTTTCTTGTTGCCCCAAGATATCATAGTGGATCCCAAGCTAAAACACATTCTTGAAGTACTCTTTCTGTCTTTTACACTTCCTGCCCAATCTGAATCTGTAAATCCATGAAGTTGTATATCACTGGATGCGGTATATCTTAAGCCATAGTTTATTGTCCCACAAATATATCTTAGGACATGCTTTGCAGCTATCCAATGCTCATGTCTAGGTTCCACCTGTAACTGGCTTAGTGTATTCATAGCAAAGAAAATGTTTGGTCGAGTATTTACCAAATACATCAATGACCCAATCAATTGTCGATATAGTGATGCATCTACTGGATCAGAATTTGGATCTTTTACTTTTCTTACATCTGTAGTCATAGGAGTGTCCATGGATTTGCAATCCATCATTCCAAACTTCTAAAGAATATTTATTACGTACTTTCCTTGTCCAAGGAATACTTCACCATGCTTCTGCCATACTTCTAGTCCCAAGTAATAATGCATGAGACCTAGATCTTTCATATCAAATTCAAAAGATAGTTCCCTTTTGCATTGGATGATAAGAGACTCTTCACCTGTTATGAATATATCATCAACATATAGTAGTAGAATTATAGGTGCATTGTCCACAAATTTGTAGTAAAGGTTTGGATCTGCATGACTTTTGGAGAAACCAAGTCTCATTGGATAGTTGTCCATTCTGGCATACCAAGCCCTTGGAGCTTGCTTGAGTCCATATAAATATTTCTTTAATATAGAAACGTGAGTGTCCCTGGAATGTACTTCAAACCCTTGAGTTTGTTCAATATATACTTCTTCTTCGATTTCTCCATTGAGGAAAGTTGTATTTACATCCATCTAATGTAAGTTCCATCCCATGGAAGCGGCAAGAGATATGATAGCTCTAATGGAAGTATATCTAGAAACCGAAGAAAATGTTTAGTCATAGTCTTCTCCCTCCTTTTGGGAGAACCGTCTAGCTACGAACCTTGATTTATATTTATCCATGCTTCCTTCTGCTGCATGTTTGATCTTATATACCCATTTTGAAGTTACCACTGATTTTTCCTTCGGTCTAGGAGCAATGTCCCATACATCATTTTTCATGATGGATTGGTGTTCTTTCGTCATAGATTCTTTCCATTGTTTCTTTTGAACTACTTCTTCAAATATGGTAGGTTCTTCATCTAGAATCTTTGTCATATATGTTGCATAGCTTGAGAATCTTTTAGGCTTCTTACTTTTTCTTAATTTTCCTTCTGGGACCTTGAGTCTTTCTATGTCTTGTAAGGTAGCTTCAATCCAAGTTGGTCATTTCCCGGTCTTAGGTATGGTCTCACATGGTTTCATAGGATGATTAGGTTGTTCATTTTCATCATTTTGGCTTTTTGTGCTTTCTTCAATAGGTTCTTCATTCTCTTCTTCCTCCATAGTCTCTTCTATGGATTTCTTGAAGGCCATATTTTCATTGAAGGTCATGTCTCTACTGACTTCAATCGTGTGTTATTCCAGATTATAGATTCTATAAGCCTTGGATGAATTGCTATATCCCATGAATATGCCCTTGTTTCCTGAGGGTTCTAGTTTATTCCTTTTGTCCTTGGGAATGTAAGAGTAAACATGACATCCAAATATTCTTAGGTTTTACACATTAGGTTTCTTACCTAAGAAGGCTTCTTCTAGAGTCATGTCCATCAATATGCAGTGAGGACTTATGTTTTTCACATATATTGTTGTCATGGCTACTTCTCCCCATAAGAACATGGATAAACCTTGATCATTTAGTAGTTATTTTATTGTTTCTTCGATAGATATGTTCTTTCTTTCTGATACACCATTTTGTTGAAGATTATGAGGAACAATCAGCTCCCTCCTAATCCCTGTCGATTTACAGAATGCAATGAATTCCTTTGAGGTGTATTCTCCTCCATTATCTATTCTTAAGGTCTTGATCATCTTGTTTGTGAGGTTCTCTATCTCTTCTTTGAATTATTGAAACTTGTTGAATACTTCATCTTTTGTTTTCAATAGATATAACCAAGTCTTTCTTGAATAATCATCTATGAAGATTACATAGTAAAGATATCCTCCTAGAGATTTGACTGGCATCGAACCGCAAACATCTGAGTGTATCAGATCTAGAATCTCCTTAGATCTGTTGTTTCTTCTTTGGATTGGTTTCTTGATATTCTTCCCAAGAGCACATCCTTTGCAAATTCCTTCATGTGTAGACTGTAATTCCAGTATTCCTTCAACCATCCTTTTGAGAAAGGTTAATGCTTGATAATTAATATGAGCATACCTTCTATGCCAAAGGTCATTGGGATTGAATTCGTCATGTACAAGAGATTCTTCATTTTGTTTTAGTAGTCTGTATAAATTTCCTTCATGACTTCCAATAATGCTAGCATTCTCTATGCTGGAGTCTATATGCCAAGATAGCACTTTTCCATCTACAAAAGCTATTATGTTTCCTTTGTCTTCTAGACAAGATATGGATACAAGATTCTTTTCTAAACTAGGTACATATAAATACATTACTTAAATGAACATTGTTACATGTTTTCAACTTGACGGAGGCTTGTCCAAATCCTTTGACCGGGTAAGTAATTTTGTCTCCAAGCTCTACCTTGTACAATGTCTTCCTCTCATTTAGATTTGAGAGTCTGGCTTGATCTCCCGTCATGTGCTTAGAATCTCCACTATCGATTATCCACATGTCATCTTCAATCATTCCAGTGAGTGTTGAGTAGTGTAGAACACTGATTTTTCACTCATGTCTTCGTTTGACTGGTATTTGGTCATGCCTTGATCCAAAACTTCAACTCTGACATTTTTTTCCTCTGAGAGAGCAAAAAGGTGCACTGAACTAGGGTGCATTTGAATATCTTCTCCTTGAGCGAGATGCTCCATCACAAGGTGTTGGATCTTGTATTTAGGGTTTCTACAACTACTCCTTCTAGTAACCCTAGCGACAGTGTCTTGGAAGTTTCTCTTGCTAGTAACCCTAGCGGTAGTTCCTCAGTGAGCTTAGTATCCTAATGGCTATGCTTCCTTCTAGTGGTTAGACTAAATGAAGGAGGTGTGGGCCCATAACCTATTAGAATATGAGTGTGTGTGCTCATTTTACCAATGACAATATCATTATTGTCACCCAACCATAGGCCAAATCCACCCTCCGAGCACCTTGGTTTGACAGACAGAAGAATCCTGGTAGCAATCCAATATCCAAGCAAGGTTAATGCACCAAGAAAGAAGTAACTAAAGCTGATCAGAGATTCCAACCCAAAACTGGCGCAACACCTTCCCCAGGACTTGCACACAAGACTTCCAGATTGCAGTGCACACAAGTGACTTTATGCGATTCTAAGAAGTGTGTCAAATGAGAGACTGTTCCCTGTATTTATGGTAAACCTAGCTAACTTCCTGGGCCAGCTTCTCATTCTGGGTACTAATTAATTCATATTAATTATCTCTCTTCAGCCGACATCTCTTCTAGGGTTACATTCATTTATTTTATTTCTTCTGAAACATTCTAATCTTGTCAAAGGTCACAATGGAGGTCCATACCTCCCGGAGCTACCATAATATCAACACGAGTATCCAACAAGTATACCATTTTCAACAGGAGAATCAAACTTTCCCATATTTCCATCTTCTCTTTTAATATAGCATTTGCTTCCAAAAAACTATGAAATGCTTCACATTAGCTGGTCTTCCTTTCCATTGCTCATAATTAGTTTTATCACTGTTGTTTCTTATCATTACTTTGTTTTGAATGCGAACTGCCTTAGGCCCTTCCTGTGCCCAAAAGACATCTGTCAACTTGGAATCCATTAGCATAGTTCAAGACATTTCCTGTACTATCATGTTCTTTGTTTCGACAACTCCATTTTGTTGTGGTGTCCTGGCAATAAAGAATTGTCTCTTTATCCTGTGTTTACTACAAAATTCCATAAGTTCCTTTGAAGTAAAATCTCCTTTATTGTGTGATATCAAACATTTTATTTTCAAGTCTGTTTCATTTTCAACCATCTCCTTATATATTTTGAAGTTCTCAAATGCCTCTAACTTCTTCCTGAGAAAACAAACTGCAATCATTCTTCTATAATTATCAACTAATATCATAAAATATTTCTCACCTTTCAAACCCTTTGTTCTAGTTGGTCCAACTAGATCAATATGCATAATTTCCAACAGTCTTGTTGTTGAGTATTCCTTTGATTTGAACTTGGTATTTGTTTCCTTTCCTTGTTGACAATGCTTTCATATTGTGCTTCTTGGCTTCACAATCTGGGGCATTTCTATTACTTCTTCCTTTATACTCACCTTGACAAGATTATCGAAATTTATGTGACCCATTCATCTGTTCCAAAACCAAACTTCATCTTCCTTTCCTAAACAACACTTTTTTTTTCCAATTTCACTTAGTACGTATATGTTGCTTGAATCTCTCATAGATTTCGCCACCACTGTTCTTGAATATTCTTTTATTATCTCACATTTTTGTGAATAAAACACAAGTTTATGACCTTGGTCACACATTTGAATTACACTCAGAAGATTGTGTTTCATATCTTCCACTAGTAGAACATTTTCTACCTTGGCATCCTTACTTCCAATTTTGACTGTGCCTCTTCCAATGATTCTAGTTGAGTTGTTGTTTCCAAAAGAGACTCATCCATCTCTTTCCTTTTTCAAAGATAGAAACCTATCCTTATCACCTATCATGTGCTTTGAACAACCATTGTCAACATACCAGCCATGTTTCTTGTGTTGAGATTGTAGAACGAGTGTGAATTCTTCATTGTTATATTGATTCTGATTTCTTACCCATATTATTTGTGTTTCATGTCTGTGACTGTTATTGTTATGTTGTGATTCTCTTGGAGGTATTTTCATTCCACAATATTTGGCCATATGTTCAAATTTGTTGCACTTGTAGCATTCCATCTCAGTACTCAAATATTTAAACATGTTGTAGCTTATATTCTGTGTTTCACTAGGCCTTATTGAATAATCATTTCATGCATAATTTTCCAGGTTGTCTTTTTTCATGTTATTTTCTCTCCAATTCACAGTCTTATGTCCAAAATTATTACATGAATAAAATAAACCAAGAAATATAGTTTGATACCTGGGAGTTGTAGATATTCTAAAATGAGTTACTCCTCTGAAACCTTCTTCTTCTTGATGCCTTCTTGTTTCTGACTTTCGTTGATTCTGAAATCTGAATATTCTGGGTGGAAGAGTGTCTCTGTGATCTTCCTCGTGAAAATTCTTCTCTCCTCTGACTGTCTCTGCGTAGATTTTTGGTTTTGTTTCTTGATCTTATTTTTTTTATATTGATCCATTTTATGTCTAGTTTTATCCTAGTGCAAACTTATCATGATGTGGCCTTTGACTACTAATAATATCGTCCAAAACTATATATTTGTTCTACATGCTTTTCTTTTAAATGTCTTTTCTCAATGTGACAATCTTTGCTTCCAAATCTCCAAGGATTCTATCTTTTTCTTCGAACCGTTATTTAAGTGCTTCTTCAATTATTTTGTCTTCTTAAACTTGGATTTTAAATTTAGTGATCATCTTCTCTAGGTCTTCAGAGTTGGAATTTTGAGTTTCTTCTTTTCTTTTTAGTTCTTCCTGTAGTGACTTGTTTTTCTTCTTTTCCCTTTTTATAACTTATATGGCACTCAACAATTCTTCAATGTAGTCAAATTATTCCTCTTCGTACTATTTTTTGGTTCCTTATTCATCGGATTCTTCTACTTCCATCAATATAACATTTTATGTCTCACTTTTATTGACTTCATCTTCATCTAATGAAGTGTTGTCTTCTTTGGTGCAAAATCTTTTCTTTAAATTTTTCTTTTTGGTCCTTTTTCCTTTGTATATTTGTTTGTTATTTGAATCATCTTCTTCATTTATTTTATTTTTCTTATGTGGACATCTCTTAGTGAAATGACCAATACCATCACAATTAAAACAAATCAATGGAATCTTACCTCTATATTTATCGTCGGTTCCCTTTTTCAGTCTTCTGACGAAGTTGGCTACTTCTCCATCGTCTTCTGATATGTCATTGTTGTTTCTATCTAACTTTGCCTTTTTCTTGCCCTTTTTCTTTGAATTCTTGGATGCTTTGAATGCTTCTTCTTTTGTAACTGGATTCTCCTCTTTGGTTCGCAATTCATAGGCTATGAATATTCCATGTAGCTCATCCATGCTTATTGAATCCATATATGTTATTTTTCTAGTGATGAGATCTTATGATCAAATCTTATTGGGAGAGATATTATCACTTTTTGAACAATTATAGATTCATTAACTTCTTCTCCCAATCCTCTAATTGCATTCATTGTTTCATCAAATCGTGAAAATTAGTATACAATATTTTCATCTTCCTTCATCTTCAACTAATAAAATTGATCTCTGTAAGTTTGAAGATTTTCTTCCTTGACTTTTGTGTCTCCTTCATAAATATTCTAAAATTTGTCCCAAATATCCTTTGCAAAGATTCAATGCATAACTTTGACATATACTAAATCAACTAGACCATTCAGGATATCATTTTTGGCTTTCGAATTATTTAGACTAATTTTCCTTCCATTTTCATTTGTTGGAGGAACGATAGGTTCTTTATATCCATCTACTACTGATTTCCAAATCTCAAATCCCTATGCTTGTAAATATTTTTTCATCCTTCTACTCCATAAAGCATAGTTTTATCCATCAAACTGTGGTATTCCATTTTTATACATAATGTTTCTCTCCATGATCTACCTTCCAGTGGTTAAATTGATTCCTAAAGGAACCTTGCTCTGATACCAGTTGTTGGATTACTGAGATGGGGGGTGAATCAATAATAGAGAAATTTAATCCTTTTTAACCATAGTATATAAGTGTTGTTTATATTTATGATCAATCTACCAATATCATTCAACAAGTGAAGAATAAATAAACCATGAACAATGACCAATCACACACATGCAAAGTACACCAATATTTTTACGTGGAAACTCAATGTGGGAGAAAACCAAAGAATGTTTTTTCTTATATGTATTTAGAATTACATACATTGGAAGCACCAAATCCTTTGTTTTCCAGCTGCAACTAGAAGGAGGCTCCAACCCCCTATATTTTTAGGCTACAACATGCAGGAAGCCCCAACTCCCCATTTTTTTGTCTCCAACCAGAAGGAGGTTACAACCCCCTATGTTTTCTGGCTACAACCGGAAGGTGTCTACAACCACCTATCCTTTCCCCATCCCACCACTCTGAAATATGAGTGTCAAATAACTGATGAAACCACTTCCACACTGTCACTATGAAATATACCACTGTAAACCTGTACCAATCCGTTCCAACAATCTGTAACCAAATTGTACTAATAACATGTAGTCAACCTAAACCAATAACCTGTAATCAACCTGTACCAATAACCTATACCAACATATACCAATATCTTGTACCAATATCTTGTACCAATAATCTCCTCAATATATCAGATCTAATAACATAGATCTCATACTAAATATCACTATAATATCACTAAAACCATGTGCATGTATGTCTCTCTGTTCATGTGCCATACATGTGCATACAATCATAATCATGTGTAATAAACCCTCACATGGACTAGACATCAAACCCTCA
Source organism: Picea glauca (assembly GCA_000966675.3). Lineage (NCBI taxonomy): Eukaryota > Viridiplantae > Streptophyta > Pinopsida > Pinales > Pinaceae > Picea > Picea glauca. The sequence goes on from JZKD02S1667850.1 coordinate 398,866, forward strand.
TTGTTATGTAGCCTCAAATTGTAATAAAAACTTCAGAAACACACTTCAACCATAAGACCTCAACCATGTACCAAGATATACAAGATGTGCATCAACACTCAACCCAATAAGATGTATCAATGATAAATACCAGACATACCAGCACTGTATTTCTGTAGATCTAGTTCATTTAGTATGTTCCATATAACCAAAATCCTCTCTAGGGAAAATCCTCAATCTCCTATAACCATATCTCATGTAGAAAACAATATCCAACTATACATAAGAATATGATATACCTTTTTGAACCTATAGACAAATCTAATGTACTTGATCACTGTTGAAATTCCTGAAGACTCTGCTCAACCTCTGCAACCTGAACCACACCTCAACCTTCACTTTTGGTAGTGCCTCATGTGATGTAGGCGAGATGTCCAAAGGGGCCTCGCATGACATGCATTGATCAACCCATGGGGGTGCCTCGTGGGATGTCTACTAGGTGACCTCTAGGGATGGCCCTAACTAGGGTTTTTCATGATTTATTCGCACTCCATTGTGGCCATGAAACTTTTTTCATCACTTTGTATTTGCTTCGTCAAACTTGCGCAACTGTAGATGCATCAATGAGTACCTGCAATAAACCTTTCACAATAATATATGTTCAATGTGCTCAATAGGTGCTAATAGGAGACCCTTGCTCTCTTATTTATACTCTCCAAGTAGCTTTCTCTAGGGGTTACCTTCTAACTAATTTTCCCAACTTCCTTCTTTTAGGGATAACCCACTTCTAACCACTTGTCCACTTACAACCACTTTATCCACAAATAGTGAATTCACCACTTCTAGTTGCAACTAATTTATTTTTAATTATTTTCTTTTTGCAACAAATTAACTCATGATTAACTCCTAGTTACAATCACTTTGACTAGTAAACTTCTTCTAGGAGAATATAAAATAAATTGAATTCTTTGATCTTCTAGGGTATTCTAGATAACTCATGAGGGTTCTCAAACTTCACATGGCCATAACCATGAGAAGTTATGTGACGTTATACATATCACTGGAAATGGCACGACCTCTCCTATCCATATAGAATAGTCTTACATGAAAATACATTGATATGCATACCTTTATACCTCAAATAAACTTAAGTTCCTTAACCATGATATTGGGGCTATCAAAATTTCCTATCAGACTTTCTTCAAGGGTTGACATCAGTGACAACCAACCCAATTAATCAAGAGATGTCTTGAGGCCCTCATGTTAAATATATGGACTACTAGGAGACCACATTTCTAGTGGTGTCCACTTGATCATACAGAAGCCCACTCTATCACCACATTCTGATCCATTGTTAGTGCATCCACCACACCATCTAGCTTCTCTAAGGTATATGGGTCTTTCTCCATGCGATACAAATCAGGTATTGTGAAAGGTAACCACCCTAATATTTGAGGCATTTAAACATGTTGTATTTAAGTTTATTTTGATTATAGAACACCTTCTTGGACATTATGATTTTGGCCCTATTTCATCTTGGTGAGTTTCATATATTTCCTAATAAGTGGCCAACCTTTGGGAAATATTTGTGACTGGGGGTCCCTGGAGGGGTTATCGTACCATTCCCGACCATACTTACCACTTTCCACTCATTACATTTCCATCATATTTCCCTCTTCTAATCCCTTTGAATTTAGTAACTCGATAAGGGAATGTACCTCATTTCATGGGAAGAAGGGGATGAAGGCCCATGGGGATGGTTGTTCAAAAAAGATAAAATCCTAAAATAAACCTCCTAGATTCTCACTCAGTCGGGTCGAGAATGATGAATTGCTTCTCTTGAATCAATTGAAGACCTGCACAATATCAAACACATAATAAATATCCCACTTGAATATAAGACTAACACAAGTGTGTTACAATGCTTTACATGGTTACCCATATGGCACTTTGTGGACCTCTTTGTTCAAGTGACACTATCTTACATCTCCCCAAGATAATCAATTCACTATTGGGAATGCACATGTGTTTGGATCATTGATTAATTAATAAATGGGCTTGGAAAAAGGTTGCATTGAGGAAGAAGGTGCAACACCCCCCCTACAAAGGCACCCATAAATGAGATAATATGAGCCCTTGTATGTCATGAAATGCATTAACCTATGAAGTCTAAATCCCTATCCACCTCATTATCCACTACATAAATTTTAAGGGGCACCCTTGGGAGAATCCCCTACTTGAGGGTTTTGGTCTACCCAATAGGACTTTTAAGACACCCCTCCCAAACCTAAACTTGGTCAATTATATAGGGTCTTAGAGAATTTGTTTAATTTGATGAGGTAGTTTTGATGCACATGTTTAGGTGCCTTGCTTATTAGACATGGTTTACACTTGTATTAATATATTTGACATGATATCTTTGGAGGGCATACGCTTTTTTTGTAGGACCCTGCATGGTGGCTAGTTTTGGGAGAACAAGCCTAGCTTGGGATTCCATGGGAAAAGAAGCCCACAAGTTGGATTCCTAGGGTACACACACCGGATCACAGAGACATGCCTTTGGAGGATTACATGTCATCATGGAGGAGCTAACCTAGCCCCTATCATCCAAAGTTTTTGCTTGAAGGGGGAAAAAATCACATTCTTAAGGATTGATGTCATAGAGGGGCTAGGGTTTGTGGTGATGAAGTTGTTGTGCATTTACACTTGGAATGATTTGACCAGAGGAGACATGTATTGACCTTGGGACAAAAGAGGAGGCTTTAGGAGCCCCAACGACCTCCATTTTCCTCTCCAATGACTTGGTCCAAATGTCAAAACGTCCCCTAAAGGGGTGACGCCATCTTGTTTTTAGGGTTTCTAATGTGAAAAAGTGAAATTCAAACGAATTATTTAATATTATTTGTGTAAAGGAGAAATATTATGGCTATTGACCCCTATCGTATGTTTTACCCTAAAATTAAGTGGACAAACTATGTTTTAGACATTTTGTATAAATAGAGATCATGTGAATCTCATTTCATAACATAAATCTCCCATTGTGAGAAGTACTTGGCTGAATTGTTTGCTATTATTGGGAATTATGGTTGTAATACCCATGTTTCCCCTAGCTTGTAAATACAACTATAGTTTTCTAAGAGACTACGGACATACTCATTATGTGTGTATGTTGGAATTGATGAACCTTTTTTTATAGAAGTTAATGTATATATTTATGATACTAAATAAAATGGAAGATGTTGCATAAATTTTGAAGGGGTTTCCAATGTATATCATGATGCATGAGAGAGATGGTAAGCGGAACTAGTAATGGCTGAGATGACTCCTACCAGACCAGTACTTTGTTGGATTGAAATTGTTCAGACCTAAAATAGTCCTCTGACCCAGAAAATTTAATTATCAGTCAATATGGTAGTTGGGAAGTCTTCCTCAAGAGTCAATGAGGATATGGGAAGAGTACCCATCTAGAAACTTCCTGATCTGACCCACGAAATTGGGAATTGGACCCATGAAATATTGTTGAGGAAGGAAAGAAAATGAAGGAAAATCGTGGGAAGAGGGTAGAGGATGAAGTGGAAAGGGTCTGGTGACCATTTTTTGAAGAGGGAGAGAACGTGCAACTCTTTGGTTTTGAAGAGAACTGAGAAATGAATGTGTTTCTGGGTACATGAATTATTGGGCAGTGTTTTTCTAATCAAGCTAATAAACGAAGCTGCAAAAATATGGAGTGATGGAGTGAGAAATCACAACATCCTCCCTTTCTTAGTGGATAGAAAACAGATGTGCCATAATTCATGTGGGAGGAGGAGAGTGACCTCCATCCCTAGTTTTTGATGAACAGAAGGAAGAATCTCTCTTAGGTCATCATGATCTAGCTAGAGGGTGGCCAGTGGTAAATATTTCTAGAAGTTGTTATGCCTATGGTTGGGTGGAAAAGGGCACCCCTTTCAGAAGTTGCAACTATTAGGATATTTAGACACTTAGGAGTTAGTTAAGATCTACTTGGTCTACTGTGTCATTAGGTAAAAGTGTGTTTCTTAGTTTGTTTCTTTAGTATGCATTAGTATGCATTTGTAGTTAGGAAATCTGACAGTCACGATATGTTCTCGACATAGAGTGATCTGACGGTTCATACTCTCCTCGATCTTAATGACCATTGATCTGTGGCTTAGCACCCGATTGGTCCATGATCTCTATTTAAAGAGCATGGAGGGTCATTTTCCAATGATCAATTGTGAGAAAATATCTTGTAAAATCTCTCTGTAATCTTTTCCTTTTGCATTAATAAACTACTCCAAACGACCGCATTGGTTGGGGTCATGGATGTTTCCCCGTAGAGTTTTTACCATGTGAAAACATCGGTGTGTTGATATTTGATCTGGTTATGTGAGTGGTTACTGAAGATTTTCATCCTCTATTGGAATACATGTGTTGTCGAACATGGCATAAGAGCCTGTTTGAAGACCTGCTCTTGTTGTAGATCGAGATCGTGAAGCCGAGTTGACTCATATTCATTTTGTTTCATTTTCATACATGTTTTGGCTGAGAGGAATATTACATTATGTCCAGAGCGCTCGTTTCATTCAGGAACACTTTTTGTTTCACTTGAAAAGGTTTCTATTTGCCCAATATACGACCATTTCAGTCAGATCCGGAGGTATAAAGCCTCCATACGCATTTTTAAAATTTTTGCAGAGTATTATTTTTGTTTTATTTCGGTTTTGTATTATTTATTTTCGGGTTTCTACTCTTCTAGATCTATGTATGATATTTTCCCTGTACCCTGTGTGATCTCAAAAAATTAGAAACATATAGGAAAAGGTGCATCTTTCGGGTAAGTTAACCGAGATCTAACCCTTGTTATCATCGAGAAGCGAAATTGTTTTCAGGGATGATTTTAAGGGTGGAAAATTATTTTAAAATGTAGAAACCTTGACGAATCTTCCTAATCCTTCATATGCCAACTATAAATGATTGGCGATATTTTTGTAAAAATATTCAAATTTCTAAGGATTTTATATAGTTTTTATAAAATTTTGGCGATTTTTAAGGTAAAATAATTTTATTCTATATAATTTGGGCGAATCATTTTTAAAATAGCGAATCTCGTTTTTGGAAAAACCATGGAAAATTAGCCCATGAGCGAAATTTAGCGAAATTTGTTTTCTTGCGTGAAAATAGTTTTTTTAGCATGCTCTCCAAGATCGTATTTAACAACAAAAACAACAACACCCCCAATCCTCTTCCTAAAAAATATAATATGTTTTGCTAGACCATTTGGTTAAAAGTTGCCTTATTAATTTAGAGGTCTTGAGTTCAAGTCTCTCTTTCGTTACCTTTTTTGAAAATTTTCATGCTCAAATTGTAAAGTGTATTTCACTTCAAGTATAAAAGTGAATCACTATAAGTAGCTTTACTATTTTATTTTAGAGTTATTTATTTTGCATGCAGTTTTTCTTTTATAAAGTACATTGTAAAAGTGATCCGCACTTCTCTTTATAAAAGTGAGTCACTTCATAAAACAACTTACACTATCACGTGGTCCTTTGGTTACCGTTTATGCATTTTTTTTAAAGTGCATAACTCTCACATCCGAAGTCCGTTTTCAGTGCCATTTTTTCTTAAACCGCATAAATTTTCGAGATATTTCCATCCAGATCATCAGTTTCAGTTTTTAAATCCATATTATCTTCATATTTAATATGGATTCTACAAGTAATCTCTTGCTTACCAGCGCCAACTACTTCCAATGGAAATATCATATGAAATATTTATTAAGAAGTAAAGACTTGTGCCAAATTACCTTGGGAAAGGAAAAATTACCCACTGATGATGATAAGAAAGTCAAATGGGATAATAGGAGTGACGAAGCATGTCGACTAATCAAAATGTCCATCTCTCCTGATTTAAGGTTCCACCTTAAAGAAATTGATGACCCCAATGAAGCTTGGGAAAAGATTGAATCTATGTTTGGTAAACTCAATATTATTCGAGCACAACAGTTAGAAAATCAAGTACTGACCTTAAGTCCAAGTGATGTTTCTTTCCTTGGAGACTATCTATCTAAGTTTAAAACACTCAAAATTTTATGTGAAGAATGTGAGATAGAAATGGAGGAAGAGCGTTGCAACTATCTTATTCTTTCTAATCTACGTAGTGAATATTCTATGTTTGTATCTACCTTTTATGCCATAAGAGAGGATCTAGGGAAAGCTTATCAAAAACCCACTCTTGAGTCCTTTTGTGCTGCTTTGATTAGAGAGGAAGATAAGCTTGTACAACTTGGAGTGATCAACATTGCAGGTACCTCCAACAAAGCCTTAGTTTCCCAACATAAAGATAAACCCAAGTATCCCAAGAAGAAACATCCTCGCTAGAACAACAAGAAAAATAATGTTCCCAAAATCGCTCAGACAACTTCAACTCCTAATGGTGACAAATGAGCAAAATATAAAAATAAGAAGACTGGCAGACATTGCAACTTTTGTGATAATGATGGTCATGATGAGTCCAAATGTTTCAAGAAGATGGCAGCTTTAGAAGTAGCAATGAAGAAACACAACATCAGTATTGATTCTACTTCTTCTTCTTATTCTCATGGAAATTCACTTTCTGCTTCTGGTTTCTCCTTCAATACAAATTCTACTTCTTCTTATGATGAGTGGCTTATTGATTCAGGAGCATCTTATCATATGGCTAAGGATAAAGACATATTTTCTTCCCTAAATGAATGTAACGCCAAGAAAATATTGGTTGGTGATGATAGATATCTTAGTGTTGTAGGATCTAGAACAATTCAAGTAGATAATGGTCATTTCAATGATGTATTATGTGTTCCATGTCTTTCTTGTAACCTTCTATCAATATATCAAATCACTCATTCGGGTGAAGGTAAAACCTTAGAGTTTTCACCTCACCAAGTTGTAATCAAGGATCTAAAATATCTTAAGCATGTTCTTGCAACTTGAATTGTTGATGATACTACCAGGTTGTACWAGTTTGACAACTTTGGTTCATCATCTTTTTCATYARTTTTTGTTTCTCTTAGCGATGACTTGAKCAAACTTTGGCATGAGCGGTTTGGTCATMTAAACTATCRCTCATTGCAACAACTATGTAATCAACAGATGGTGACTGGTCTTCCTCCTRTTTCATGCARAGATGATGTTTGTGCCAGTTGTGGTCTTGACAAACATCATCAGGACATTTTTTACAAATGTRCCTCTTAGCAYGCCTYGAGCCCTTTGCAGCTTGTTCACAGTGATTTGTGTGGTCCACTTTCTTCTCCTTAGTTTTTATGTGTGCAATTATTTCTTAAATTTCATTGATGWTTTTTCCARACATACTTGGRTTTACTTCTTAAAACGTAAGAGCGRTTTTTTTGACAAGTTTTTGGCCTACAAGGCCCTTGTAGAAAAGAAATCTCGACATCAAATTCAAAAGTTAAGAACARATAATGGAGGAAAATATGTGAACACTAATTTTACAAGTTACTGCACTACATAGGGAATCCAAATGCAACACATTGTTCCATATACACCACAACAAAATGGTGTTGCTGAGAGAAAGAACCATACATTAAAAGAAATGGCTAATTGTATGATCCAATCTAAGTAAGTCTAAAGTATTGGGCAGAAGTAATCAACTGTGAAAATTACATAGTCAATCGCACTCCCACAAAGGCTCTTAAAAATATAACATCGTAAGATGCTTGGACTAAAATTAAACCAGATGTAAGTCACTTCCGTGTATTTGGCAGTATAGCATGGGCTCACATTCCTTATGAGAAAAGGAAATCATTGTAGCCTAAAAGTGAGAAGTGTATATTTGTTGGTTATTCTGAAGATGTCAAAGGTTATATACTTCTTCAACCACATTGCAATGAAATTATTATCAGAAGAGATGTTAAATTTAATGAAAATCTCTCGGCCTGCGAGCCTAATTCGGCGATTGTGCCTTCTTTGAATTACGAGCCATCTTCAGATTTTGTGCCTTCTTTTGTTCCTATTCTGGTTTCTTCTTCATATGATTACAGTGAGGATGAAAATCCACCTTCGCCTGCTCACCTTCCTCCAAATGAGTCCTTTGAACTTGAACCAACACCAGTTCCACCGCTTCCTATATGGGTCCGTTCAACATGAGAATGAACTGGTCGTCTTGTCGGTGATCCTTCAGATCAACGTCGAACACGTTCATAGTTCCAGTGAGCCTCTTCTATTTTGGATAAAGTTTCAGAGACTCATGATCCAGAGACATTTGTAGAAGCTCCAGGTCATCTAGATTAGGTCAAACCAATGAATAAAGAGTATTGTTCTTTAATGGAAAACAATACTTGGGATCTTGTACCTCTTCCAAAAGGAAGAAAACTTGTCATATTTAAATGGGTCTACATAACTGAGTATACATCAGATGCAAGTGTTGAAAGACACAAGGCTCAGTTAGTTTCCAAAGGATTTTCCCAAGTTGAAGGAATTGACTATAATGAAACATTTTCCCCTATAGCCAAAATGAATTCCATCCGCCTTTTTCTTTCCCTTGTTGCCTCACATAAATGGGAGGTCCATCGAATGGATGTGAAATCCGCCTTCTTACATGGAGATTTGCAAGAAGAAATATACATGGATCAACCTCCTAGCTATGTCCAGAATGAATCTAGCCTTGTTTGTCACCTTAAGAAATCTCTTTATGGTCTTAAGAAAGCTCCACAAGCTTGGTATGCAAAAATGGACAACTTTCTTATTGACATTGGATTCTCTAGATGCCATTCCGATCCTAATGTTTATACTAAGAAAGTAGGAAGCCATATCATAATCCTTGTCATTTATGTTGATGACCTTATCCTTACTGGTAGTGACTCAAAACTTTTAAACCATGTGAAAACTAKCCTTAAGAAGAAATTTGAAATSACAGACTTAGAATTTTTGCACTATTTYCTTGGCCTCCAARTTTTTCAAACCAATGAAGGAATWTTTATTTCCYAGTCTAAGTATGCTTGTGACCTTCTTTGTYRTTTTCACTTGGATGATTGTAAACCAACCCCTSCTCCCTTCCAGTCTGGAGTCAAKCTTACTGCCACATGTACTTCTTCTGAAGTTGATGCCACCCTATACYGTCARTTAGTTGGTAGCCTCTTATACTTSACTCATACCCRTCCCAATATTTCCTTTGTTGTTGGTCTTGTTTCCCSGTATATGTAAACACCCCATGAAAKACATTGGAAAGMAACTAAAAGGATACTTCTCTATGTYTRTGGTACAATTCAGTTCTTGATACATTACAGTTTAGGGGGACTCCTTTATTGGTTGGTTTCACTAATTTAGATTGGGYYGAYGACCCTGATGATCGGAAGTCTACTRCAGGTTATGTTTTCAGCCTTGGTTCARGAYCCATCACTTGGGCCTRTAGGAAACAATARGCTATTGCACTTTCTTYAGCAGAAGCARAGTACCRAGCAACRRTAAYTGCAATTCARGAAGCCTTGTGGATTCTACAGATCCTTTTAGAGTTTGGATTCWAGMAAAAACATCCAACCAGCCTTTGGTGCGATAATCAGAGTGCCATCAAGCTCGCCAAATACCCAGTTCAACATCAGCACCGCAAGSACGTTGATCTACACATKCAATTCATMARAAATCTCATTCATGATCAAGTTATTGAAGTGCTCTTTTTCCCTACAAAAGATCAAGTTTCARACATTTTCACAAAGTCTMTTATAGAAGMAAARTTTTCCAAAATTTGATCTATGTTAGGATTTCAAGAAGTTGTCATTAATGGGGGATAGRCTCTAATCCCTCCTTCCTTCTCCTATTGTGTCAACATTATAAATCCTTCAATCCTATMCCAAGTTGTTCTTAAGGGGGGRTGTTAGGATATTTAKACACTTAGGAGTTAGCTAAGATCTACTTGRTCTAATGTGTCGATAGGTAAAAGTSTGTTTCTTTRGTATGCATTAGTATGCATTTGTAGTTCGGAAATCYGATGATCATGATATGTTCCCAACATAGATTGATATGGYRRTTCATACTCTCCTCRATCTTAAYGACCATTGATCTGTGGCTTAACACCCGATTGGTSMATGATATCTATTTAAAGAGCATGGAGGGTTATTTGTCGATGATCAATTGTGAGAAAMTCTCTTGTAAAATCTCTCTGTAATCTTTTTCTTTTGCATTAATAAATTGCTCCAAGTGGTCGTGTTGGATGGGGTCGTGGATATTTCCTCGTAAGGGTTTTACCACGTGAAAACATCGATGTGTTGATCTTTGATATGGTTATGTGAGTGGTTACTGAAGGTGTTCATCCTCTGTTGGAATACCTGTGTTTTCAAACAACAACACTATCTTGTTTCTAGATAAGTATATTTTTCTAAATATTTGTAGTGTTGAGTTCAGATAAAATTATAGAATGTGTTTTAGAGTTCTGTAATTTTAATTTATGGAAAAAGTGGCTTGAGAAATTTAGGTAAAAGGAAGAGAATGTTTTATCTAAATCTCATCTAATTTAATTCCTTATCTCTTGACTATCTGTGTGTTAAAATAATATTTCTGGGAGTGAATGTTGTGGTTGAATGTGTTTCACGGTTTAATGCATGCATTGGCAATAATGAATGAAGCGTTAAAAATATCTATAAAGCATCTGAAAGGAGAGAGATTTACTTATGCATATTAGCATTCTATTTTAGCTTGTCCTCAAGACCTATTACAAAAACCTTAGAGTATATCAGATCTAGATTTGGACTTTAGAGAAACAACCCAAATTTTTATATTTTGTTTTTGTAAAATTCATTATAAATGCATATTAAGGAAAATAATTAGGAAATAAAAATGAAATTTCCTAATTTAATTAAAATAAAAAATCCCTTTAGATTTCATTTGGGCATTAATAAAAAATTACACTAAACTTGTGTTAAATTTCCTAGAAATTTGGGAGGGATTCCCTAAATTGTGGTAGGCCGTAAATTCTGGTAGAAATGTAAAATTTATTGTGGAGGAAATTCTTTTTCTTAGGACCAATTTCTTTAAATTTTGGTAAGAATGGTAAAACACGGTAATAAGAAAACAAATTTACTCATTTACCCATGAACAGGGAGAAATATAATTATGTTTTTAATTTCCATAATAGAGAGATTTCCTTGGATTAGGATTTTATTAAATTATTTTATAAAGACTGGAAAACTATATTTCTTTACTTATTTTTCATGCATGAGAAAATAATTTCATTTAAATTCTCCAGGTAATAAAACTGTGCAGGGCTACAAAAATATATGTATATATTTATATACATATACATATACATATACATATACATATTATTATTATTATTATTATTATTATTATTATTATTATTATTATTATTATTATTATTATTATTATTATTAAATTATTATTATTATGCTTCTGGAAAATGGAGTATCATGCACCATATTTCTCTTCTGAAAAATGGAGGTTAAAGTTCCTAGAGAGTAAAACGTCTGAGACCAAAAGAAAATATAACTTAATACTATTTTGATGTCAAAGCACGTCAGGAAATAACATGTGACTAAATGCCTTAACCATCTCATGATCTCTGGGACTTTGATGTGTTTGGGGTGATGGAACTCACGAGCTAAAATCGTCAAAGGCCTGAACCCTGTTAAGTTTTTAATTTTCTTATTAGGTTATTTCCAAATTACATGAGAATTCAATGCATTTCCAAAACAACAACATAAATAGGATCACTGAAAGAAACACAATCACAAGGTACACACCATTTTATCCTAGGAAACCCTCATGGGGGAGAAAACCTAGAAAAAACTTCCTCAATAATAGATTGTCAATAAAATGCCAAGACTAAGACCAAAACACCAAGAATAAAATAAGACTTAGCATGAGCCTCTCTTCTCCTTCCTCCTACAACTGCATCTACCTCCAATTTATGCACACTAGATGAGTGAGTGTGAGAGTGTTCAAGTGAGGCAACATCCTCACAGATAAATACTAGTTGAGGAGGCACTAGGTTTATGTCTCTTCACTTAGTAGGTTCGACTTCTTCTAGAAGTGGTTAAAACCACTTTATAAACTCTAGGGTCCGACTTTACAAATACCACCATACAAATATGGTTTTACCAATCCACAAAAGGGGATTTGATCTTATACAAGACCCGACATGATCAATTTGAAAAAGGGAATTTGATCTATAAGATAATAACTCAAATATAATTATAATATTCTTTGAAGTTACAATAATCCAACACTCCCCCTTAATGAGAATGGTATTCTACCGACATGATGCAACACAACATCATCAAGAGAAGGAGAGGGAAACATCATCATCAACATCTGTAACACTAACTGGAACATCTATAAATCATCGAAAGTTTTTCTCATCATCAATACCATCATCGTTCACAACATGGAGTTAGAGTATCATCATCAACAACAACAACAGCATCAAGTTGAAACATCAACATCAATAGCATGAAGCTAGAACAAAAACATCACCAAAAACACAAAGTTGATACAACATCATCAAGAACACAAGGCTGGTACAACATCATCAATAGCACGAGGCTGAAACAACAACATCATCAACAACACGAGGCTGAAACAACAACATGATAAACATATGGAAACATAATGAGGCAGGTGCATCAACAATAACATTTGTGGTACTCTGACAGAACATCTCTACCAGACCTTTAGGATCTTCCCAGGAATCATAAGATTCCCTAGGATATAAAATCCTAACAAGCTACCATGTGGTACTCTGATAGACCGTCCCTATAGGACCTTTGGGATCTGCCTAGGAATCATAATATTCCTTAGGATATAAAATCCTAATGAATCTACCACTACTGACCACATTTGCATATACATGCACGGGTACTCTAACAAACTGTCCTTACCGTACCTTCAATATCTATCCAGGGATGATCAATCCCCTAGGATATAAAATCCTAACGGAGCTACCCATTGTTGGCTAGGATACCATAGTATCATCAACATCACTCCCCCTTTCGAGGGAGGTCCTTTCGGACAACACCAAGATTTTCTTGGAAGTACTAAAACTTCACACGCGACAAAGGCTTTGTCAACACATCTGCAACCTACTCATTTGTGCCAACATATTGGAGCTTTACAGCTCTTCTCTGCACCATATCACGAATGTAATGATACCGGATCTCTATGTACTTCGACTTATCATGGAACACTGGGTTCTCTGACATCTTTATACAACTCTAGTTATCACATAGAATCATAGTGGCTTCCATATCCAGATCGAACAGACCTATCAACAACTTCTAAAGACATATGGCTTCACAACTAGTGGAACATGTTTCAATGTAATCCACTTTTGTCTGGGTGAGAGCAATACTGGATTGGTTTCTACTTTTCCATGAAGTCATTGATGACCCAAAACTAAAACAACATTCTGAAGTGCTCTTCCTGTCTGAAGCACTTCCAACCCAATCTGAATTAGTATAACCATACAATCTGAAGTCATGATCTCTAGTATAACAAATACCATAATCCAACCTACCCTTAAGGTATCTCATCACATTATTTGCAACTACAAGGTGAACACGTCTAGGCTCCACCAGATATTGAATCAAGGTGTTCATAGAAAAGAATATATCTCGCCTGGTATTCATCAAATACATCAACAAACCAATAATATGTCTGTATAGAGTAGCATCGACCAACTCTAATGAAGTATCAACCATGAGCTTCAAATTCGTTTCCATGGGTGTGTTCATGGATTTACATTCCAACATGTCAACTACATACTTCCCTTGGTTAAGTAATATCTTCTATGGGCTCTGCCAAACTTCAAGACCTAAGAAATAATGCATTGGGCCCAGGTATTTCATCTCAAACTCTACAGTGAGCTTGTTCTTGCAATCTATGTTGATGTTTTCTTCTCCTGTCAAGAATAAATCATCCACATATAGAAGCAATATAACTGGTTCATCATTCATAACCTTGAAGTATAGGTTAGGATCAACTTTACTCTTGGTAAATCCAAATCTTGTCAGGAAACTATCAATTATTCCATACCAAGCTCTAGGAGCTTGCTTCAATGCATATAGATCTTTCTTCAACCTACAGACATGAGTCTTTCTATCTTCAACTTCAAACCCTTGTGGTTATTCTATATACACTTCTTGTTCAATAACATCATTTAAGAAAGTTGTTTTCACATCCATCTTTTGCAACTTCCACTTCATTTTGGCTGCAAGAGCTATGATGGTTCTAATAGAAGTGTATATGGCTACAGGAGAAAATGTTTCTTCATAGTCAATACCTTCCTTCTGAGAAAATCCATGAGCCACAAATCTTTCCTTATGTTTTTCAATACTTTCGTTTGTTGGATGTTTTATTTTGTATATCCATTTGGAAGATACCACATCTTTGTTCTTTGGTATGGGAAGTACTTCCCATACATCATTCTTCATAATGGACTGGTACTCTTCTATGATGGAATCCATACATTATTTCTTCTCAAAGGCTTCCTCAAAGAACGTAAGTTCCTTTCCTACAAGATCACACATCAAGTCCATATAGCTGGAGAATGGCTTAGGTTTCTTGGTTTTTCTCATGGTTCCTTCTGGGGAACCATACTTCTCTACATCTTGAATAATTTATTTCTCCCAAGATGTCTTTCTCTTGTGAGATATCATCATATGGGGAGGTTCTTGATATTATATCATATCATGATCTTTTGGAATCTCATCATCATGGGTAACTGTAACTTCCTTCACAGGTTATGTAACTCTAGGAGCTACGGGTTCTTCTTACTATATTTCTTCAAGATGGAATTTCCTTGATCTTTTGAGTGTTGTATATTCATCAAAGGTTACATCTTCTTTTATCTCAATATGATGGTAACCTGGTATGTAAATTATGAAGGCCTTAGAGACCTCACAGTATCCAACAAATATTCCCTTCTTTCCTGAAGGATCCAACTTACTTCTCTTTTCTTTTGGAATATGTACAAATACTGGACAACCAAATATTTTGAGATGGCTTACTTATGGCTTCTATCTAGTGAACATTTCTTTGGGAGTTTTGAATCCAAGTGAACTATGGGACAATTTGTTTTGGACATATGTTATTTTTCTTTCTACTTCATCCCATAAGTGCATTACAAGATCTTGATCATGAATCATAGTATTTACTGCTTCCATAATAGTTCTATTGTTTCTTTATGCTACACCATTTTGTTGAGTATTATAGGGAGCAGTGAGATCCCTCTTAATCCCGGCATATCTACAAAATATTCCAAATTCATTTGAAGTGTACTCTCCTCCATTGTCTGACCTGAGTATCTTGATTTTCCATTCAGAGAGATTTTCTACCAATGCTTTGAATTCCTTGAAATTTCCAAGTACTTCATCTTTTGATTTCAACAAATAAACCCAATTCTTATGACAGTAATCATCAATAAAGGATACATAGTATGCATACCCGGTTAGAGAGGTTTATGGCATTGGACCACATACATCTGAGTGGAAAAGTTCTAGAATTCCTTCTTCTTTACTGTCGCTCTTTGGAAAATGATTCTTTATGTTCTTTCCTTGTGCACATCCAATGCATACACCTTCATGATAAACCTTTATTTCTGGTAAACCTGTAACTACCTTTCTTACATATGGTAAGGCTTTGTAGTTTATGTGAGCTAGTCTTATATGCCAAAGTTCACAAGGAATTTCAATAAAGTGAGTTAAGGCTACATCTAAGTGACCTTTTAATTTTTAAAACCCACCTTCTTCTGTTCCAATAACAACTACATATTCTATAGTTTTTCTTTAGGCCACATAAGAAATTCACCATTTATGAATGCAACCCTGAAACCTTTCTTATCTGGAGCTGAAATAGAAAGTAAGTTCTTTTTCAAACCTAGTACGTAAAGTACATCCTTCATTCTCATCGGAGTTATTGAATCAAGTTTGTAGGTGGCTTCTCCCATTCCTTTGATTGGGTACTGAAAATCATCTCCCAGTAAAACTTTCTAGGGGGAGTCCTCTATAAGTATGGAGAGAGTGTCTTTATGACCTGTCATATGATTAGAGGAACCACTATCTAACAACCAAGTATCCTCTCCAGGTGTCACAGATCCTGAGAGGGAGGAAAACAAAACATAATTTGCATTCTCTTCTTTAGTCAACTTCTTGGGTGGCTTATCATCTTCAGTTGCATGGGCATTATGTCTTTTGTTATTTATCTTCTTGTATTCTCCCCTTCTGGAAGGACAGTTCTTAGCAATGTGTCCCATCTTATCACAATGATAACATTGATAAGAGGATAAATATTTTCCCTTTCTTTGACCCTTATGATATTTCTTGAATCTCTTTGGAGGGTGAGATTATTTATGAAAGTGGGTCTCCTTTTGAAAATGAGAATTTTTATTTCCTCCTTTAGCATGAAAAGCTAGGGCTTGATATTCATATCTTAATAGGACAACATCTCATTTTACCACTCTTGCTTCTTCTTGAACACATTCTTACCATAAATTATCAAATTGGAGTTTATTTTTTCTTGCACAAATAATTTCGATGAAGGAATCCCAAGGTATTGTGAAACCATTAAGATTTTTTATTATGATTTCATATTCATCTAAGTTGTCTCCAATTTCCTCTAACTATTCCTTGAATTGATAAACCCTAGAGAACTAGTCTTGAATTGTTTCTCCTTTCTGCATCTTTGTATTCTTGAGTTGGGTTCTCAAGTTCATCTTCTAGTCGATGTTCTTTCCTTCACACATTTTGGTTAGGGTATCAAACATATCTTTTGGATTATTCTTAGAAGACACTTGAGGGATCAATGGCATTTAATGGAATATGCAATTATTCTTTTGGCCTTAATCATATCCTTCTTGTACTTATCTTTGGCTACATTTTCTTCGGTTTCCGATACATTTTCTTTTATGAATTTTGTAAGGTCATTCTCTTAAAGAATGAATCCAATTCTGTAATTCCAGGCACAAAAGTTTTCCACACCTCATAAATTGTCAACAAGCTTGGTGTTTGCATACATCTTGACTTGGAGCTAAGAAAATGACCAAAAAATGAAAATGCTCAAAAATTGAAACCGAGCTTACTAGGAGATGTGCTAGGCTAAGGTGAGTTTGTTGGAGATGGTTGTTTCATAAAATTCCAAGTTTTACCCCTTGAAACTTGACCTGCGCAATTATGGATTGGTATTTTTGGTATTGGTTGTGGTTTTCTATTTTTTGGTTTTCTGTTATGATTCAAAACTAGGGTTTGACCTTCTGGAGAATCTGGAAAATGAAAAAGTTCGCTCAAGCTACCAAAATATGTTCTAGAGAAGGGCACACTCCCCAAGATAGTTTTAGGTCAAAAATTCCTCTTCAGTAAAAAGACCTAATTTACTTGTATGGAAACAATGATGTTTTTATATACCCAATGAAAGATTCTCTATTCAGTCAAGCTTTGATCCCATGTTAAGTTTTTAATGTTGTTATTAGGTTATATCCAAATTACATGATCATTCAATGCACTTCCAAAACAACAGCATAAAGAGGATCACTGAAAGAAACAAAATCACAAGGTACACAACATTTTATCTTAGGAAACCCTCATGGGGAGAAAACCAAAGAAAAACTTGCTCAATAATAGATTGCCAATACAATTCCAAGACTAAGACCAAAACACCAAGAATAAACTAAGACTGAGCATGTGCCTCTCTTCTCCTTCCTCCTGCAACTGCAAATTCCTTCAATATATGTGCACTATATGAGTGAGGGTGAGAGTGTTCAAGTGAGGCACCATCCTCACATATAAATACTAGTTGAGGAGGCGTTAGGGTTATGTCTCTTCACTTAGTAGGGCTAACTTCTTCTAGAAGTGGTTAAAACCACTTTATAAACACTAGGGACCGACTTTACAAATAAAACCATACAAATATGGTTTGACCAATCCCCAAAAGGGGATTTGATCTATAAGATAATAACTCAAATATAATTAGAATATTGTTCAAAGTTACAATAATTCAACAAACCCTACCTTTCCCTATACCAATTTTACATAGATATTAAATACAATCAATTATATTATATTATATTTAATGTGATCAAATTAACGTAATTGATTATAATAAACCTTTATTATTGTAGTTTATTATATTATAATCCAAGTTAATTTATTGTATTGATATCACAATATAATACAAGTGGGACCCCTTTGGGACTTCTAGGCTTCA
>JZKD02S1667850.1:447182-458339 GCA_000966675.3 Picea glauca
TCCATCTACATCTTCCATAACTGGTAGTTTTGGCCGTTAAATTTCTCGACCCTAAACTTTCCATCTTCTGACATTGCTCCCACTCGAACCAGGAACCCTCTTTTCCTGCGAGTTATCTTACCCTCTGATACCAGTTGTTAGAAAAACAGGACCGTGGAGCAATAAAATAAAACAAATGCATAAACAAAAAATAGAAGACACACAATACAAGAGAGACACAAATTTACGTGGTTCACCCAGTGTGGGCTACGTCCACCAGAGAAATTGCTAGGTCCTTCCTTTATTGTTATCCAACAAATGAAGGGATACAACCTATAGCAAAACCCAATGTAACTTCCTCTTCTTTCTCTCACAGTCTCCTCTCTCAGAGTACAATATTCACCATCAACCATAGCCGCGATACATTTCCCTCATAAAAGAGGGTTGCCTTCTAGGGAAAAAAACCCTAACATAATATCTACCGTTAGATCTGTGACCTTATAATGAACGGTCCATATTTACAATGAGATTACAATATACTTTTACAAGGCAATTTTTGTTTCGGGGGCTTCACCCCCAAACCTTCGTTGGGGGCCCGCTTGCCCCCAGACCCCCCAGTCGGGGGGATATCCCCCCCCAGACCCTGCAGAGGGGGTAGCCCCCCCTCTGCACTCCTTTGCGTGGAAGAGTGTACATACTTCTGGGGTGTAAATACTTCATGGGGTATAAACACGGCTGGAAGCAAAGACCTCTGAATCAGGAAGATAATCAGGCTCCACAACCAATAGTTTCAAGGGGTAAAACTTAGAATTTTCTGAAACAGTCATCTCCAACAAACTCACCTCAACCTAGCACATCTCCTGGTAAGCTCAGTTTCAATTTTTAAGCATTTTCATTTTTTGGTCATTTTCTTATCTCCAAGTCAAGATGTCTGCAAGCACCAAGATTTTTGACAATTTAGAAGGTGTGGAAAACTTTCATTTCTGGAAGTATATAATTGGCCTCATTCTTGAAGAGAATGACCTTAAAAAATTCATAAAAGAAAATGTACTAGAACCCGAAGAAGATGCAGCCAAAGAGAAGTACAAGAAGGATATGATTAAGGCCAAAAGAATAATTGCAGATTCCATTAAATACCACTTGATCCCTCAAGTGTCTTCTAAGAATAATCCAAAAGATATTTTTTATGCCCTAACCAGAATGTATGAAGGAAAGAACATCAACCAAAACATGAACTTGAGAACCCAACTCAATAATACAAAGATGCAGGAAGGAGAAATAGTTCAATACTATTTCTCTAAGGTTTCTCAATTCAAGGAAAAATTAGAGGCAATTGGAGACAACTTAGATGAATATGAACTCATAATGAAAACTCTTACTAGTTTCACAAGACCTTGGGATGCCTTCATCCAAACTATTTGTGTAAGAAAAGAGAAACTCCAATTTGACAGTTTATGGGAAGAATATGTTCAAGAAGAAGCACGAGTGGCCAACTGAGAAGTTGTCCTATTAAGAGATGAACATCAAGCCCTAGATTCTCATGCTAAAGGAGGAAATAAAAAGTATCATTTTCAAAAGGAGACCCACTTTCATAAATAATATCACCCTCCAAAGAGATTCTAGAAATATCATAAGGGTCAAAGGAAGGGAAAAGATTTATCCTCTTATCAATGTTATCATTGTGATAAGATGGGACACATTGCTAAGCACTGTCCTACCAGAAGGGAAGAATAGAAAAAGAGAAATAAAAAAATACAACATGCCCATGCAGCTGAATATGATTAGCCACCCAAGAAGTTGACTAAAGAAGAGATTGAATATTATGTTTTGTTTTCCTCCCTCTCAGGATCTGTGACACCTGGAGAGGATACTTGGCTATTAGATAGAGTCACCTCTAAGCACATGATATGTCATAAATACACTCTCTCCATAATTATAAAGAAGGAATCCCCCTATAAAGTTTCACTGGGAGAGGATTGTAAGTACCCAATCAAAGGAATGGGAGAAGACACCTAAAAACTTGATTCAATAAGTCTGATGAGAATGAAGGATGTACTTTATGTACTAGGTTTTACAAAGAGCTTACTTTCTATTTCAGGTCTAGATAAGAAAGGTTTCAGGGTTGCATTCATATATGGTGAAGTTCTTATGTTACCTAAAGGAAAAACTATAGAATATGCATTTTTTATTGGAACAGAAGAAGGTGGGTTGTACAAATTAAAAGGTCACTCAGATGTAGCCTTAAATCACTTTACTGAAAGTACTTGTGAACTTTGGCATAGAAGACTAGCTCATATCAACTACAAAGCCTTACCATATGTAAACAATGTAGTTACAAGCTTACCAGAAATAAAGGTTGATCATGAAGGTGTATGCAAGGTATGTGGACAAGGAAAGAACATAAAGAATCCTTTTCCAAAGAGCGACAGTAAATCAGAAGGAAGTCTTGAACTTTTCCACTCAGATGTATGTGGTCTAGTGCCATAAACCTCTCTAACCGGGTATGTATACTATGTATCCGTTATTGATGATTACTCTCATAAGACTTGGGTTTATTTATTGAAATCAAAAGATGAAGTACTTGGAAAGTTCAAGGAATTCAAAGCATTGGTAGAAAACCTATTTGAATGGAAAATAAAGATACACATGTAAGAAAATAGAGGAGGGTACACTTCAAATGAATTTGGAAGCTTTTGTAGATATGTCGAGATTAATAGGGAGCTCACTGCTCCCTATAATACTCAACAAAATGGTGTAGCAAAAAGAAAGAATAGAATGATTATGGAAGAAGTAAAGACTACGATTCATGATAAAGATATTCTAATGCACGTATGGGATGAAGCAGAAAGAACAACAATATATGTCCAAATTTTTTTATCCCATAGTTCACTTGGATTCAAAACTCCCGAAGAAATGTTCAATAGAAAGAAGCCAGAAGTAAGCCATCTCAAAATATTTGGTTTTCCAGTATTTGTACACATTCCAAAAGAAAAGAGAACTAAGTTGGATCCTTCAAGAAATAAGGGAATATTTTTTGGATACTGTGATTTCTCTAAGGCCTTCAGAATTTACATACCAGGTTACTATCATATTGAGATCAACAAATATGTAACCTTTGATGAATATGCAACACTCAAAATATCAAGGAAATTCCATCTTGAAGAATTATATGAAGAAAAACCTGTATCTTCCAGAGTTACAAAACCCGTGAAGGAAGTTATAGTTACCCCTGATGATGAGATTCCAAAAGATCATGATATGATAGAATCTCAAGAACCTCCCCATATGATGATCTCTCAAAAGATAAATCCATATTGGGAGAAAGAACTTATTCAATATGTAGAGAAGTATGGTTCCCTAGAAGAAACCATGAGACAAAGAAAGAAACCTAAGCCATTCTCTAGCTATATGGCCTTGATGTGTGATCTCGTAGAAAAGGGACCTACTTTATTTGAGGAAGCCATTGAGAAGAAAGAATCGATGGATGCCATCATAGAAGAATACCAGTCCATTATGTAGAATGATGTATGGGAAGTAGATCCCATACCAAAGAACAAATATGTGGTATCTTCCAAGTGGATATACAAAATAAAACATGCAACAGATGAAAGTATTGAAAAACATAAGGCAAGATTTGTGGCTCGTGGTTTTTCTCAGAAGGAAGGTATTGACTATGAAGAAACATTTTCTCCTGTAGCCATATACATTTCTATCAAAACCATCATAACTCTTGCACCCAAAATGAAGTGGAAGTTGGACAAGATGGATGTAAAAACAACTTTATTAAATGGTGTTATTGAAGAATAAGTGTATATAGAACAACCACAAGGGTTTGAATTTGAAGATATAAAGACTCATGTATCCAGGTTGAAGAAAGCTCTGTACGGGTTGAAGAAATATCCTAGAGCTTGGTATGGCATAATTGATAGTTTCCTAACAAGTTTGGGTTTTACCAAGATTAAATCTTATCCTAACCTATACTTCAAGGTTATGAATGATGAGCCAATTATATTGCTTCTATATGTGGATGATTTATTCTTGATAGGAGAATAAAATATAATCATAGATTGCAAGAAGAATCTCATTGTAGAGTTTGAAATGAAATACCTAGGCCCAATGCATTATTTCTTAGGTATTTAAGTTTGGTAGAGCCCAGAGAATATCTTTCTTAACCAAGGGAAGTATGCAGTTGAAATACTGAAGATATTTGACATGTTGAAATGTAAATCCATGAACACACCCATGGAAATGAATATGAAGCTCATGGTTGATACTTCGTCAGAGTTAGTTGATGCTACTCTATACAGACAGATTATTGGTTCATTGATGTATCCGACGAATACCATGCCAGATATATGCTTTTCTATGAACACCTTGAGTTAGTATTTGGTGGAGCCCATACATGTTCACCTTGTAGCTGCAAATCATGTGATGAGATACCTTTAGGGTAGGTTGGATTATGGTCTTTGTTATACCAGAGATCATGACTTCAGATTGTATGGTTATATTGATTCAGATTGGGTTGGAAGGGCTTCAGAGAGGAAGATCACTTCAGAATGTTGTTTCAGTTTGGGGTCATCCATGACTTCATGGAAAAGCAGGAAGAAATCTAGTATTGATCTCAGAACGACATAAGCATATTACATTACAACATGTTTCGCTAGTTGTGAAGCCATATGGCTTCAGAAGTTGTTGGAAGGTTTGGTCGATCTGGGTATGGAAGCCACTATGATTCTATGTGATAACTAGAGTTGTATAAATATGTCAGAGAACCCAGTGTTCCATGATAATTCGAAGCACATAGAGATCCAATATCACTAAATTTGTGTTATGGTGCAGAGGGGAGCTGTAAAGATCCAATATGTTGGCACAGATGAGTAGGTTGCATATGTGTTGACCAAGTCTCTGTCTTGTGTGAAGTTTGAGTACTTCCAAGACAAGCTTGATTTTTTCCGAAAGGACCTCCCTCGAAAGGGGGAGTGATGCTGATGATACTATGGTATCCTGAACAACATTGGGTAGCTCGGTTAGGATTTTATATTCTAGGGGATTGATCATCCCTGGATATATCCTGAAGGTATGGTAAGGAAGGTTTGTTAGAGTATCTATGCATGTGTATTCCAACTATGGTCAGTAGTGGTAGATTCATTAGGATTTTATATCCTAGGGAATATTATGATTCCTGGGAAGATATCGAAGGTCCGTTAAGGACGGTCTGTCAGAGTACCACGTGGTAGCTTGTTAGGATTTTATATTCTAGGGAATATTATGATTCCTAGGCAGATCTTGAAGGTCCGGTAAGGATGGTCTATCAGAGTACCACAAATTTTATTTTTGATGCACCTTCCTCATTTTGTTTCCATATGTTGATGATGTTGTTGTTTCAGCCTCATGTTGTTGATGATGTTGTACCAGCCTTGTGTTGTTGATGATGTTGTATCAACTTTGTGTTGTTGGTGATGTTGTTGATCTAGATTCATGCTATTGATGCTGATGTTTCAGCTTCATGTTGTTGTCAATGATGATGATGATACTCCAACTCCATGCTCTGAACGATGATGATATTGATGATGAGAAAAACTTCTGATGATTTATAGATGTGTCAGTCAGTGTTTGAGATGTTGATGACAATGTTTCCCTCTCCTTCTCTTGATGATGTTGTGTTGGTTCATGTTAGTAGAATACCCTTTTCATTAAGGGGGAGTGTTGAATTATTGTAACTTCAAATAATATTATAATTATATTTGAGTTGTTATCATATAGATAAAATCCCCTTTTGAGTATTGATCATGTTGGGTCTTGTATAAGATCAAATCCCCTTTTGTGGATTTGTCAAACCATATTTGTACGATGGTATTTGTAAATTCGGACCCTAGTGTTTATAACGTGGTTTTAACCACTTCTAGAATAAGTCGTCCCTACTAAGTGAAGAGACATAACCCTAGTGCCTCCTCAACTAATATGTATATGTGAGGATGGTGCCTTACTTGAACACTCTCACACTCACTCATATAGTGCGCATAAATTGAAGGCAGTTTCAATTGCAGGAGGAAGGAGAAGAGAGCCGCATGCTCAGTCTTAGTTTATTCTTGGTGTTTTGGTCTTAGTCTTGGCATTGTATTGGAAATCTATTATTGAGGAAGTTTTTGCTAGGTTTTCTCCCCCATGAGGGTTTCCTATGATAAAATGTTGTGTACCTTGTGATTGTGTTTCTTTCAGTGATCCTCTTTATGTTGTTGTTTTGGAAATACATTGAATGCTCATGTAATTTAGAAATAACCTAATAACAACATTAAAAACTTAACAAGTTTCGGGCCTTTGACGATTTTAGCTCGTGAGTTCCATCACCCCAAACACCCCGAAGCCCTGAAGTCTCGAAGATCACAAGATGGTTAAGGCATTTAGTCAAGGGTTATTTCCTGCTGTGCTTTGACATTAGAATAGTATTAAGTTACATTTTATTTTGGTCTCAGACATTTTACTCTCCAGGAACTTTAACCTCCATTTTTCAGAAGAGAAATATGGCGCCTGATGCT
Source organism: Picea glauca (assembly GCA_000966675.3). Lineage (NCBI taxonomy): Eukaryota > Viridiplantae > Streptophyta > Pinopsida > Pinales > Pinaceae > Picea > Picea glauca. Next base: position 453,698 of record JZKD02S1667850.1, read on the forward strand.
CCATTTTCCAGAAGGATAATAATAATAATAATAATAATAATAATCATAATAATAATAATAATAATAATAATAATATGTTTATAGATATATACATATATTTCCGTAGCCCTGAACAATTTTATTACCTGGAGAATTTAAATGAAATTATTGTCTCATGCATGAAAAATAAGTAAAGAAATATAGTTTTCCAGTCTTTATAAAATAATTTAATAAAATCCTAATCCAAGGAAATCTCTCTATTATGGACATTAAAAACATAATTATATCTCTCCCTCTTCGTGGGTAAATGAGTAAATTTGTTTTCTTATTACTGTGTTTTACCATTCTTACCAAAATTTAAGAAAATTGGTCCCAAGACAAAGAATTTCCTCCAAAGTAAATTTTACATTTTTACCAGAATTTACAGCCTACCACAATTTAGGGAATCCCTCCCAAATTTGTAGGAAATTTAACACAAGTTTAGTGTAATTTTTTATTAATTCCCAAATAAAATCTAAAGGGATTTTTTTATTTTAATTCGATTAGGAAATTTCATGTTTATTTCCTAATCATTTTCCTTAATACCCATTTATAATGACTTTTACAAAAAAAATAAATTAAATATTTGGGTTGTTTCTCTAAAGTCCAAACCTAGATCTGATATACTCTAAGTTTTTTGTAATAATGCTTGAGTAAAATCTAAAATAGAATGCTAATATGCATAAATAAATATCTCTCCTTTCAGATGCTTTATATAGATTTTTAACTGTTCATTCATCATTTCCAATGCATGCATTAAACCGTGCAACACATTCAACCACAACATTCACTCCTATAAATATTATTTTAACCCACATATAGTCAAGAGATAAGGAAGTAAATTAGATGAGATTCAACTAAATCATTCTCTTCCTTTTACCTAAATTTCTCAAGCCACTTTTGTCAGAAACTAAACTTACCCAACTCTAAAACACATTCTATAATTTTATTTGAACTCAACACTACAAATATTTAGCAAAATATACTTATCTAGAAACCAGATAGTGTTGCAACTGCTGAAAGGGGTGCCCTTTTCCACCCAACCATAGGCATAAAAACTTCTGGAAATATTTACCATTAGCCACCCTCTAGCTAGATCATGATGACATGAGAGAGATTCTTCCTTATATTCAACAACAACCAGGGATGGAGGTCACTCTCCTCCTCCCACAGGAATTCTGGTAGATTTGTTTTCTAACCACTAAGAAAGGGAGGTTGTTGTGATTTCCCACTCCATCACTCCATATTTTTGTAGCTTCGTTTATTAGCTTGATTATAATTTTTTTCCCAACAATTCATGTACCCAGAAACAGATTCATTTCTCAGTTCTCTTCAGAACCAAAGAGTTGCATGTGCTCTCCCTTTTCAAAAAATGGTCACCATACCCATTCCACTTCATCCTCTACCCTCTGTTCACGAATTTCCTTCCTTTTCTTTCCTTCCTCAACAATATTTCATGGGTCCAATTCTCAATTTCGTGGGTCATATCAGGAAGTTTCTAGATGGGTACTCTTCCCATCTCCTCGTTGACTCTTGAGGAAGACTTCCCAACTACCAACTTGAATGATAATTAAATTCTCTAGGTCAGAGGACTATTCTAGGTCTGAACAATTTCAATCCAACAGACTACTGGTCTAGTAGGATTCATCTCAACCATTATTGGTTCCACTCACCATCTCTCTCATGAATAATGATCTACATTGACAACCCCTTCAACAGTTATGCAACATATTCCATTTTATTTAGTATCATAAATATATACATTACCTTCTATAACAAAAGGTTCATCAATTCCAACATCCACACATAATCAGTGTCTCCATAGACTCTTAGAAAACTATAGTTGTATTTACAAGCTGAGAGAAACATGGGTATTACAACCATAATTCCCAAGAATAACAAACAATTCAACCAAGTACGTCTCACAATGGGAGAGTTATGTTATGAAATGAGATTCACATAATCTATATTTATACAAAATGTCTAAAACATAGTTTTTCCACTTAATTTTAGGGTAAAACATAAGATAGGGGTCAATATCCCTAATATTTCCCCTTTACACAAATAATATTAAATAATTCATTTGAATTTCACTTTTTCACATTAGAAACCCTAAAAACAAGATGACATCACCCCTTTAGGGGACGTTTTGACATTTGAAGCAAGTCATTGGAGAGGAAAATGTAGGTTGTTGGGGCTCCTAAATCCTCCTCTTTTGTGCCAAGGTCAATACATGTCTCCTCTGGTCAAATCATGCCAAGTCTAAATGCACAACAACTTCATCACCACAAACCCTAGCCCCTCTATGACGTTAAGCCTCAAGAATGTGATGTTTTTCCTGAAGCTCTGAAGCCTCGAAGTCCCCAAGACCACGAAATGGTTAATTCATTTACTCACGAGTTATTTCCTGATTGTTACACCTCAAAATTACTCACTTCGATAGTGTCGCAAGTGTCGTCATTACAAGTGTTGTAAGTGTCGCATCTTGTCCACAAGTGTCAGATATTGACTATAAATTGTTGCAAGTGTCAAAAACAATATGCTACCTTCTTTCCTATGTCGTGCCCATAGTGATATCATGAAGACACTTAATACACCTCAAAGGATAGTTTGGAAGAAGAAAAATCACTTGGCAAGAAGTACACACCCTTTGCCATTGGAAAAAACACTCAAAAAATGAATTTTGGAGAGGAGCGCTCCCCTACCCACTGTCAGGGAGTGCTGGCGCTCCCTGAGCCTCTTTGGGGGAGTGCTTGAGTGCCCTATGCACCCTTATGGGGGAGCGCTACCCTCTTTTTAGAAAATTCTGGGTTTGTTGAGACAAATAAGGGAGGAATCCCTCAATTCTTGAAGGTAGTTGAATCCAAATAGATAGTCAAGGCATGATCTTAGGGGAAATCCTCAACTGAAGGAGATGAATTCTCAACTTATACCAAAGATATCTCAAGTGGTTGGACCTCTCCAAGGTTATACAAGGAGGCCTTCTCATGGTGAAAGGAAGAATGGAGATTGGGAATTACATCAAACTTATGATCTCATGAGTGAGATGTCATCAAAGCAATCAATGGAGATTGATTGAGAAAAGGGGTTGGACAAGGAGAACTGGAAGAGGCTGCTGCACCTTCATTCAAAGGATTGTAAGTACTTTTACTTTTTCTCATTAATATAATCAATTCTTGGCTTGTTTCTTTCAAACTCGTTCTTGTTCCATATGAGTTTGTCTGCAATAGATGGATCTATGATTGAGCTAATCTCAGTAGAGTAGGAAGTCTTTTGTACCTTTGTTTGTTTTGGAGGACCTGTTAGGGAGCTTAAGATCGAAGCTTAGCCTGGAATTTGCAGGGACAAACGTCGCTTATAAGGTACTTATATTTCTCCTTCTCTTTCATTCATTAGATTGATTATATCTAATAGGAAGTCAGTGTCCATGTTAAGTACTTTCTGTCTTGGCCTTAGGAATCTAGAGACCAAGAGGGAATCCACTTGTCCGCAGGTGGATTCACCTAGAACAAAAATTGGCGACTCCATTGGGGATGGAAATCTCATTTGTTTCCTTTCCTAGGTCTTGTTTTGGCTTTCTTTTCCCACTGATTTAACCTTCTCCATGAATGTATTTGATCCTTAGGTTTGATTGTTGGCTCTTGGATTTATCTTAAACAAAGAATTTTGCATTCTTCCTGAGTTTTGTTTTGAGTTTTTGGGCATTTCTGTGAGCTATTGTAGAAGATCACTCCCCTTCCCTTACCACCAGAGTGTTGGAACTCCCTTACAGTCTTCCATAGAGTGTTGGAGTGCTCTGTGTCCCCTTTTGGGGGAGTACTACCCCTTTTTCTGCAGAAATCTTCTTAGAAATTGTTTTTCCTCAGTTTTTTTTGCTGATTCATCTGCTCAGGGTTTGTGCTATCTTAGTGTGTCCTTGTTTGGCCTCCAATTATTTGATTTCTAAGGATTATTCATCTCTTTCTTATATTTTTGACATTTATCCTTGCTTTTCAATAACTCTTTGTCTTTGTTGACCTAGAGTTAACTCATTATTTTCTCCTCCTTTATCTGATTGAGTGAAAATTTTTGTGAGGAAATCCAAAGGTTTGTGAACTTTTCATTTGATCTTTGAGGTCAAATTTCCATCATTTATCTTTTGTTTGAGGTTTTTGGTTCTTTTTTGCAATTTGGTTATCTTTGTCCTTCTTGTCTATTTCACAACAAGAGTGTATTTTTTGTTTTGTGTGAAGTTTGATTCTAATTGTTTAATGTTGAAGTTTCATTGACATTTAGAAGTCTTGCATCTGATTATCATTCACATATAAGAAAAAGGACATATTTTAGTGATTGGTTTGGATGTTAGAAGTCATTTCTAAAATTTTTAGCATTACATTGGATTTCATTGAGAAACACTTGTATAAGGACATTGCATCTTAGTGTTTGATAGTGAAAACAACTTTCTCTCTTTCCCTTAAATAGTCATTCATCGAAAGAAAAGATTGCTTATCATCTTCTTGTGCATTTTTGGGAATTGATTCATCATACCATCAGTTTCATTGTCATACACCCTTTGAGTAAAGAACATCCATAAAGTCAAGGCTAATTAAAAATTATCTATAACATTTTTGTTTTTAGGATCTTC
>JZKD02S1667850.1:458389-476800 GCA_000966675.3 Picea glauca
CCTAATATTTCCCCTTTACACAAATAATATTAAATAATTCATTTGAATTTCACTTTTTCACATTAGAAACCCTAAAAAAAAGATGAAATCACCCCTTTAGGGGACGTTTTGACATTTGAAGCAAGTCATTGGAGAGGAAAATGGAGGTTGTTGGGGGCTCCTAAAGCCTTCTCTTTTGTGCCAAGGTCAATACATGTCTCCTCTGGTCAAATCATGCCAAGTGTAAATGTGCAACAACTTCATCACCACAAACCCTAGCCCCTCTATGACATCAAGCCTCAAGAATGTGATGTTTTTCCTGAATCTCTGAAGCCTCGAAGTCCTGAAGACCACAAAACGGTTAATTCATTTAGTCACGGGTTATTTCCTGATTGTTACACCTCAAAATTACTCACTTTTATAGTGTCGCAAGTGTCGTCATTACGAGTGTTGTAAGTGTCGCATCTTGTCCGCAAGTGTCGCATATTGACTATAAATTGTTGCAAGTGTCAAAAACAATATGCTGCCTTCTTTCCTATGCTGTGCCCATAACGACATCATGAAGACACTTAATACACCTCAAAGGATAGTTTGGAAGAAGAAAAATCACTTGGCAAGAAGTACACACCCTTTTCCATTGGAAAAACCACTCAAAAAATGAATTTTGGAGAGGAGCGCTCCCCTACCCACTGTCAGGGAGTGCTGGCACTCCCTAAGTCTCTTTGGGGGAGTGCTTGAGTGCCCTGTGCACCCTTATGGGGGAGCGCTACCCTCTTTTTAGAAAATTCTGGGTTTGTTGAGACAAATAAGGGAAGAATCCCTCAATTCTTGAAGGTAGTTGAATTCAAATAGATAGTAAAGGCATGATCTTAGGGGAGATCCTCAACTGAAGGAGATGAATTCTCAACTTATACCAAAGATATCTCAAGTGGTTGGACCTCTCCAAGGTTATACAAGGAGGCCTTCTCATGGTGAAAGGCAGAATGGAGATTGGGAATTACATCAAACTTATGATCTCATGAGTGAGATGTCATCAAAGCAATCAGTGGAGATTGATTGAGAAAAGGGGTTGGACAAGGAGAAATGGAAGAGGCTGCTGCACCTTCATTCAAAGGATTGTAAGTACTTTTACTTTTTCTCATTAATATAATCAATGCTTGGCTTGTTTCTTTCAAACTCGTTCTTGTTCCATATGAGTTTGTCTGCAGTAGATGGATCTATGATTGAGCTAATCTCAGTAGAGTAGGAAGTCTTTTGTACCTTTGTTTGTTTTGCAGGAACTATTAGGGAGCTCAAGATCGAAGCTTAGCCTGGACTTTGCAGGGACAAACTCCGCTTATAAGGTACTTATATTTCTCCTTCTCTTTCATTCATTAGCTTGATTATATCTAAAATGAAGTCAATGTCCATGTTAAGCACTTTCTGTCTTGGCCTTAGGAGTCTAGAGACCAAGAAGGAATCCACTTGTCTATAGGTGGATTCACCTAGAACAAAAATTGGCAACTCCACTAGGGATGGAAATCTCATTTGTTTCCTTTCCTAGGTCTTGTATTGGCTTTATTTTCCCACTGATTTGACCTTCTCCATGAATGTATCTGATCCTTAGGTTTGATTGTTGGCTCTTGGATTTATCTTAAACAAAGAATTTTGCATTCTTCCTGAGTTTTTTTTTGAGTTTCTGGGCATTTCAGTGAGCTATTGCAGAAGAGCGCTCCCCTGACCTTACCACCAGAGTGTTGGAACTCCCTTACAGTCTTCCACAGAGTGTTGGAGCACTCTGTGTCCCCTTTTGGGGAGTGCTACCCCTTTTTCTGCAGAAATATTCTTAGAAATTGTTTTTTCCTTAGTTTTTTTTGCTGATTCATCTGCTCAGGGTTTGTGCTATCTTAGTGTGTCCTTGTTTGGCCTCCAATTATTTTATTTCTAAGGATTATTCATCTCTTTCTTGGATTTTTGACATTTATCCTTTCTTTTCAATAACTCTTTGTCTTTGTTGACCTAGAGTTAACTCGTTGTTTTCTCCTTCTTTATCTGATTGAGTGAAAATTTTTGTGAGGAAATCCAAAGGTCTGTGAACTTTTCATTTGATCTTTGAGGTCAAATTTCCATCATTTATCTTTTGTTTGAGGTTTTTGGTTCTTGTTTGCAATTTGGTTATCTTTGTCCTTCTTGTCTATTTCACAACAAGAGTGTATTTTTTGTTTTGTGTGAAGTTTGCTTCTGATTGTTTAATCTTGAAGTTTGATTGACATTTAGAAGTCTTGCATCTGATTATCATTCACATATAAGAAAAAGGACATATTTTAGTGATTGGTTTGGATGTTAGAAGGCATTTATAAAATTTTTAGCATTACATTGGATTTCATTGAGAAACACTTGTATAAGGACATTGCATCTTAGTGTTTGATAGTGAAAACAACTTTCTCTCTTTCCCTTAAATAGTTATTCATCGAAAGAAAAGATTGCTTATCATCTTATTGTGCATTTTTTGGAATTGATTCATCATACCATCAGTTTCATTGTCATACACCCTTTGAGTAAAGAACATCCATAAAGTCAAGGCTAATTAAAAATTATCTATAACATTTTTGTTTTTAGGATCTTCCACCAACATTAGACTAGGATTAGCACTTTGGATTAGGCTGTGATTACAACTCTCCAAAGTTTTCAAAACGAACATTAGCATCTTAATATATGGAGAGTCAACTCCAATTGTCGTATAGGCTTTCTGGGATCCCCCTCTCACACAAGGGTTACACAGGAGGTCGCATTCGGGTGAGTTACAGAGATTATCCCTCTGTGGTTCAACTGTTTGTAGGGGTCAGATCGTATATTGGGGGTCACTGTAAGGTATACCCACGATTATGTGTGGGAGCCTCTTGAGTTGATTTCAAACTTGTTATCCTGCCCATACATTCAGATCGGACTGTCGACTGTACCCGCCCAAGAGATGACTGTGATTTGGTGTCCGTAGTTGCCATAATCCTTAGGTACTTACATGAGGTGACAGTGAAGGGAAGTCTCACTGTACCTGGGACAGACATTGGTCAAAATCACTCGGGCTCCTTGGAGGGTAAATCCACAATTAATGCATGGAATCTTGCACCAAGGTGAAAGTCCATTAAGCATGTCACCATTGTAACTGTTCCACCATATCCTAGCCCCTTCTTGACTTGATCACGTGATGTTGGACTTCATCACCAACTAGTATGATCATCGAGAGAAGTTTTGTTTGCTTGGTTTTGATTCCTATATTTTATTAGCGTATGCTGTTTCTTTTTGTTAGTTGAACCTAGATTTTAAGCGTGTACTGTTATTCTGCAAAATTGATCCAGTAGACGATGGTATTCACTGATCACATAGGATGCAAGGGTTTCCTCTGGAAGGCTACCAACCTTTACCTCCTAACCCTCCAGAAGACAACTACCGTGGAGAGGTAGAAAATCAATTTGACGCTGGAAGTGTTGTTGCTCCTCCGTTAGATAACTCAGAAGGCACTTTGGTTACGGTTGATAATCCCACTCCTTGCACTACATATGTGTTGGTAACCCCTCTATAACCACTTTTTCTTCGTTTAGACTCCGTTGGGAACGTCATAGACAAAGAGGTCCCACAGTTACCTACGAGATATTTTACCGAGACATATATGGGATCCACAAAACCAATCTTTGGTGATGAGTATAGGACTCCAGTTCATCCTACCACTCCAGTAGATAAAAATCCCACATCTGCTCATTTTGTATGGAGGAATTCATGAAGATGCGATCTCTATGATCATTTTGAGTCCTTTCGAAAACCCTTTAATCCTCATGACCCTCCTGTTGAAAGTGGACCATTTGGCCAAACTATGAATCACCCCATCGATCAGGTCATTAACCCTACTGTTGCATCAACACAAGTCTATCCTAATGTTGGACTCATCACCTCTACTCATTCCCAAGGCACTTCGATCCCTACCCCCGCTTTCACAAACTTTCACTCTACAGCTCCACATGTTCTGCACGATCCTGCCAGAACATCTTTGCACCAGAGAATGCATACCTTTGCCAGCCAAATACAACCGACTGGAGGGAAACCACCATCTAGCAGAACTTTCCTTCCTGGAAGACCACCATTCTATGGCGGGCCTACCCCTCCTGGGGGACAACCCCCTTTTTATACTCCTCTTGGAGGGAAACCTCCCTTTGCCAGTCATACCCCGGTCATTAATCCACCGCTGGCAGGGGGGCAACCTTCGTTTATTGGAAACCCTTCACAATCCTGGGGAGTATCTTTGGGAGGAAATTTTACCCAACCCCATGTTGGGGGGAACTCATATCATAACCCACAAGGAGGAGTCTCAAATCCTGTTCCTTTTGGAACATCTTATGGACAACCTTATCCGGGTGGCATCCCAAACACCACCTGGAGTCCTCAGGGAAAACAACCTTATCCTCCTCATGGGTCTAATGTGTATCCACCTCCAGGATATACTTCTTACCATCCTCAAGGGAAAAATGTTTATCCTCCTTATGGGAAAGCAAATCACCCGGCTTATAATGATCATAACCCACTAGGTTATGCAAATGTTTCTCAACCATCATCAAATCCTGATTATCCTGGCCAACAACAACCGTATGTAGGAGGATCTACTGGTTACAACTATCCACCTAACCCAGTTTATGGTCCTACTGGTGTTCCTGTGCCACACCAATATCATCTGCAAATTAACCGACAACTACCTTTCCTTGTGACTCTGGATCTCCCAGACTTTTCTCGGTTAACTAATGATCCTATATTTCATTCACCGGTTTGGCCAGTTATTCCCACTAAAATTCCTTTTGATATTCCGAAATTTGACAAAAAAATTGACGAATATCCAAACAACCATGTGATGACTTTCCATTTGTGGTGTTCATCAAAATCCCTCATGGATGATTCTATACATTTGCATCTTTTCCAGTGAACACTTACGGGATCAACAACAAAGTGGTATATTGAACTACCATGTGCTTCTTTTCATGATTTCAATTCCCTTGCCATGTCTTTCCTCATACACTTTCAACTACCTATTCGATACAATATGGGTACTGAACTCTTGAACTCCCTTCGTCAAAATGACTCCGTGCATATCTCTAAACATATTCATGAGTGGAGACAACGATGAAGGATGATCAAGGTAATCATTCCTGACATTTTATTGGCATAATGGTTTACTAAATAACTTTTACCCCCGATCGCTCGCGATGTCGCTATGGGTGGCATGATCACTGAGGAAGAAACCATTGCTCGGGCTCAGTACTTAGATTTGGTTTATTCACAATCTGGTACTTTGCATGATTTGCTTTTGAATGCTTCTGGATCTAATACTGATCCATCCAATCCATCATCCTCATCTCATGCGAACGGTGTTATCGGTTCCATCAAAACTCAATCTACTTCCCAATCGACCACACTCTCCTCTACCTACCCCCAAACTCAGATTTCTGAGGTGAATGCAGTTCAATCTGCCCCTTCACAACAATACAGAGGTAAGAAGAAGCCAAAGAATAAATAAAAAAATACTAATAACAATGAACAACCAAAAAATCTAGCTCAAACGCCTACTACCGAAAAGCAACCACAATGGAACCTGAAATTCCTGTGTATCATTTGTGTTGATGATCACTACACTCGATACTGTCCACATTGCATTGAAGTGGCCAAAATTTTCCAGGGAAATTCACAACTTGCTGTGCTTACTCAGTCTTTTCCACAACAACAATCCATGGTTGCTCAAACCCCCTCTTCTGGGGGTAGTTCTAGACATCCTCATGATGAGGCCTCAATGAGTGCACATATTTATATGTTTAATGGGATTAATTTGAACACTTTATCGAAGACATACGACACACCAGGTAACCCTAACAAAGGAAAGGACACTAACGGTACTGATACTTTACCAGATCCATCACTGTCCTTCGTTAGTCCTCCGTTTGGACCACTTCATATTGAGAAACCTACATTTGACTCTATCTTACACCCTCCTAAGAGAACTATCTGCAAAGCTACCTTTAATCCTAGTTCACGTGCCACCCAGAACTACAACATTGTTGAATATTTGGCTCAAGCAACATGTGCTATGTCTATGTTAGAAGTTGTACAACATTGGCCCAGTCAACATAGAATGCTCTTGGCCGCTATTGGTGCTGTTGATCCTGAGTCATCCAACCATATCATGTTTAACCTGGAAAATTATGCATCTCGACTCTCCCACCAACTTGATTTCCAAGTTTATGTTGTTGTTCACAATCAACAAATCCACCAAACTATTCTGGATGAGGGAGCCTCAACTTGTGTCATGTCTTTAGCATTTTGGAAAGGTTTAAAATCACCTGCACTCAACAAATCCCCAACAATGTTACACACCTTCGATGGCCGGGGTTTTTATCCCCATGGGATTTTACAGTCCTTGCCCATCCAATTGGGTGGAAAAACTATCATTGTTGATGTTGAGGTAGTCAATGCTCCCCTTGATTACAACTTGTTACTTGGAAGAAGTTGGTTTTATGCTATGACTGTCGTTTCCTCGTCAGTCTTTTGATGTGTACAATTTCCTCATCAAGGAAGAATTGTCACTGTTGATCAGTTGGATTTCTGCATGACCGATGCTCGCGCTCCTGCTACCAATAATATTCATTTCTTGGGATACCACAAGATCACATATGAAAGTGTTGGTGTTGGATTACTGAAATATTCTAGCCTCATGGGTACCTTCCCTACACCACTTCCACCGACTACATATCATATTGCCACCATCGATATGATTTTGACCGCAACTTATCAATGTTTGGAATCATCTGACCCTTGGATTGTACTGAGTCTGTTGGAATTCGATGCACTAGGTGACACTATGCCACTTAGTCGAACTGAAACATCATAAATTTCTATCCAATCCACTTCTCCCTCCTCGGATGACCAACATCTATTGGCACCCAACAATTACTCAATGCCATCACGGTTAAGTTCCTTGTCGTCTGCGATCAACTACATTTCCAAAATTTTTGCTTCTGATGAATCTATTAAGGAAATGATGAGAATTTATGAACTACCTCGGGATGATAACCATCATCGATCCTCTTTTCTTCCCCCTCGTGAAGAAATTTGGGTAGATATACACTCTATCTCCCCTCCTGCTGTCGATTTTTCGTTGTCTCCCATGACTTCAACTTCCGACAATTTGGATCCGATAGTTGACATGTTGATCTCTTCGGTAGGGATATTGGAGCCTAATCTCTTTAACCCTGTCATGAACCTCGACATGTGTTCCTTCCAGAGTGATTTTATTCCATCCAGTGAAGATCTATTGAAGCCATGACCGATTTTTTTCCCTTGACATGGTGTTCTTCCAGAGCGTTATTCTCTTGGAAGCCATGATCAAGCAGAGTTCACGAGCATAGTTTCTTTTCTCTATAGAAAGCTCATTAAAAAATGAGACAGAGGCCTTGAGCATAATTTTCCTCTCTGTAGCAAGCTCGTTAAAAAATGAAATAGAGGCCTTGAGCATAGTTTTCCTCTCTGTAGCAAGCTCATTAAAAAATGAAACAACAATATGGGGATTGAACCTAGAGCCCTGAGCATAGTTCTTTTCCTGTGTCAAGCTCGTTAAAAAATGAAACAGTCACGTCTCTTGAACCTTCATTTCATCCACACTTATCCTTTTTCTCCATCTAGTAGAGAAATTGGTGACTACCTTACAATTGGTGAATGAATTGAAGCTTGGAGGGCATGTCTCCATCCTTTGATGATCATTCTAGAGTTAATCCACTAGATTTCAAGTTGGGGGCATACCGAGCTTAGTCTTTGTTATTTCTCATGCTCATAAATACATGAGAATGCAACCAGGTAAACTTTTATCTCTTTTTCAGACCCGCATGGATACACGAAAAATGAACCCCCTGGAGTCTTCTTTAAACTCTTTTCAGACTCTCTAAATGTGAAGAGATTGTTGAGTGATCTTGCTTCCTTTCCCACTCATTAAAAGGTTTGAAAGGGTGTCTTATGAGTGATAATTTATCTCTTTTTCAGCCTCATAAGACTAATATTATGAAAAAGGACAACATTGGAGTCGTCTTTTGTTTTTTTCTGACTCTCTAAATATGAAAAACCACCGAGTTTACCTTCTCTGGACTCGTTAAATGATCATACATTGAAGGGCCCATATGGGATTGAACCCTTAATTCTTCTAGTTCGTTAAACAAAGGAAGATGGACTTACTGAAGGTGAGTTATATCGAGCATGTGTTACCCTCCTCAAGCTCATTAAATTAAAAAGAGGTACTCGTCTATCTGGATGGGGAAAAAATTGAAAGAAGCAATCCAAGCAGTTTTTTAGAACATTACGAGTAACTCTTACGGTCGCCCTTGAACATGACACTTTGTCTTTGAACGCATTTTAATTCGCTGAACCTCTGCACTGAGCCAATTCTTTGATTTTCTTTTACTCCTTTGGGTCACCTGATGAAAGTCACAACATCCACTGCATTATCAAGTTTTGGTCCATGTCAAGTTTCTACTAATGTGCCTCAGTGTTCAAGGGAAGTATCTTCCTAGAGAGTCAGCCATCATAAATATCATGTTTCAATACCCATGTCAGTCCATGCTCATTTGATCTACCAATTACATCTCTATGTCTATTTCATGTCGTTGATGGGGGATACATCAAGGCCCTCCTTTGACGAGTCTATTCCTATCGACTTCAACACATTATCCAGGAACTAGACTTAGAAACCAGTTAGTACCTTCGGACCTGTGTGCCTCAACGACAAGCCTCCTTGTGTCTGACCGTGGGTTTATATCATTGACTCCTAATCAGATGATTCCGTGGATGTTTGACTTCAGCTCATCTATTCACGTTCGTTGGAATGTACTAGAGTACCTTGGGAATCATTGACATCAATGGTGATTTCCCTCGCGCTTGTTAACGATTTACATCATTGACCGGTAATCAAGTGGTTTCTTCCATGTTCAACATCAGGAAATCTATTCATATGGTTAGATTCATACTAAATCGAGATCGGTAAGAAGACACTAGGTTGAGTTTTCACTCTTATGTATACTTTTCCCAGGTTGCGAAGGAATTCTTTTGAACTATGAGACATATACTGTTACATAGATCCACTTTGTATTGGTCATGGCTATGTCTTTTCATCTCGTAGATCCACTATGTATTCTTCGTGGCTACGATCAGTTCAGGTCATAAGGAGTATAGATCCACATTGTATCTACAATGGATATACCATTTTGTCAATAGAATTATGGATCTACATTGTATTTTATGGCGGCCATACCTAAAAAGTCTTTATCACTCAAGCATAGGTATTCCTTCCTTGGGTTTTGAAACATGTCATAATATTTGTTTGATGGTTGTGTGCATATTTTTCCGCTTTCTCTGTGTCCATAACCTTGCTGGAAAAAGTCTACAAAGTAATTCAGTCATCATCGTCTTCTAACTTCATACTTTGGGGGGAAATCTGTTACACCTCAAAATTACTCACTTCGATAGTGTCGCAAGTGTCGTCATTACGAGTGTTGTAAGTGTCACATCATGTCTACAAGTGTCACATCTTGACTATAAAGTGTTGCAAGTGTCAAAAATAGTATGCTGCCTTCTTGCCCATGTCGTGCCCATAATGACGTCATGAAGACACTTAAGACAGCTCAAAGGATAGTTTGGAAGAAGAAAAATCACTTGTCAAGAAGTACAAGCCCTTTGCCATTGGAGTGTTGTCAGAGAGTGTTGGCGCTCCTTGAGCTTCTTTGGGGGATTTCTTGAGCACGTTGTGCACCCTTATGGGGGAGCACTACCCTCTTTTTAGCAAATTTTGGGTTTGTTGAGGCAAATAAGGGAAGAATCCCTCAATTCCTGAAGGTAGTTGAATTCAAATAGATAGTTAAGGCATGATCTTAGGGGAGATCCTCAATTGAAGGAGATGAATCCTCAACTTATCCCAAATATCTCTCAAGTGGTTGGACCTCTCCAAGGTTATATAAGGAGGCCTTCTCATGGTGAAAGGCATAATGGAGATTGGGAATTACATCAAAATTATGATCTCATGAGTGAGATGCCATCAAAGCAATTAGTGGAGATTGATTGAGCAAAGGGGTTGGACAAGGAGAACTGGAAGAGGATATTGCACCTTCATTCAAAGGATTGTAATTACTTTTACTTGTTCTCATTAATATAATCAATGCTTGGCTTGTTTCTTTCAAACTCGTGCTTGTTCCATATGAGTATGTCTGCAGTAGATGGATCTATGATTGAGCTAATCTCAGTAGAGTAGGAAGTCTTTTGTACCTTTTTTTGTTTTGTAGGAACTATTAAGGAGATCAATATCGAAGCTCAGCCTGGACTTTGCAGGGACAAATGTCGCTTATAAGGTACTTATCTTTCTCCTTCTCTTTCATTCATTAACTTGATTAGATCTAAAAGGAAGTTAGTGTCCATGTTAAGCACTTTCTGTCTTGGCCTTAGGAGTCTAGAGACCAAGAGGGAATCCACTTGTCCATAGGTGGATTCACCTACAACACTGATGTGCTTTGACATTATAATAGTATTAAGTTATATTTTATTTTGGTCTTAGTATTTTTACTCTCCAGGAACTTTAACCTCCATTTTTTAGAAGATAAATATAATGCCTTACACTCCATTTTTCAGAATAATAATAATAATAATAATAATAATATGTTTATAGATATATGCGTATATTTCCATAGCTCTGCATGGTTTTATTACCTAGATAATTTAAATGAAATTATTTTCTCATACATAAAAAAATAAGGAAAAGAAAAATAGTTTTCCAGTCTTTATAAAATAATTTAACAAAATCCTAATCCAAGGAAATCTCTCTATTATGGAAATTAAAAACGTAATTATATCTCTCTCTCTTCATGGGTAAATGGGTAAATTTGTTTCCTTATTACTTTGTTTTACCATTCTTACCAAAATTTAATGAAATTGGTTCTAGGACGAAGAATTTCCTCCATAATAAATTTTACATTTGAACCAGAATTTACGCCCTACCACAATTTAGGGAATCCCTCCCAAATTTGTAGGAAATTTAACACAAGTTTAGTGTAATTGTTTATTAACGCCCAAATGAAATCTAAAGGTATTTTTTTTATTTTAATTCAATTAGGAAATTTCATGTTTATTTCCTAATTATTTTCCTTAATACCCATTTATAATGAATTTTACATTTTATAAAAAAATATTTGGGTTGTTTCTCTAGAGTCCAAACTCAGATATGATATACTCTAAGTTTTATGTAATAGGGCTTGAGGAAAAGCTAAAATAGAATGCTGATATGCATAAATAAATCTCTCCTTTCAGATTCTTTATAGAGATTTTTAACTATTCATTCATCATTTCCAATGCATGCATTAAGCTGTGAAACACAGTCAACAACAACATTCACTCCTAGAAATATTATTTTAACAGAGAGATAGTCAATATATAAGGAAGTAAATCAGATGAGATTCAACTAAAACATTCTCTTCCCTTTACTTAAATTTCTCAAGCCACTTTTGTTAGAAATTAAAGTTACAGAGCTCTAAAACACAGTCTATAATTTTCTCTGAACTCAACACTACAAAGGTTTAGCAAAATATACTTATCTATAAACTGGATAGTGTTGAAACTCCTGAAAGGGGTTCCCTTTTCCACCCAACCATAGGAACAACAACTTATGGAAATATTTACCACAGACCACCCCCTAGGTAGATCATGATGCCCTGAGAGAGATTCTTCCTTTTGTTTAGCAACAACCATGGGCAAAGGTCACTCTCCTCCTCCCACAAGAATTCTGGAAGATTTTTTTTTTCTATCCACCAAGCAAGGGAGGTTGATATGATTTCTCACTCAATCACTCTATCCATATGGGTACTCTTCCCATATCCTTATTGATTCTTGAGGAATACTTCCCAACTACCATATTGACTGGTAATTAAATTCTCTCGGTCAAAGGACTATTCTGAGTCTGAACAATTTCAATCCAACAGAGTACTGGTTTGGTAGGGATCATCTCAACCATTACTAGTTCCCCTCACCATATCTCTCATGCATCATGATCTACATTGGAAACCCCTTCAACAATTATGAAACATATTCCATTTTATTTAGTAACAAAAATATATACATTACCTTCTATAAAAAAAGTTTCATCAATTCCAACATCCACACATAATCAGTATGTCCATAGTCTCTTAGAAAAATACAGTTATATTTACAAGCTGGGGGAAATAGGGGTATTACAATCCCCTCCCCCTTAAAGGAACATAATCCTCAATGTTCTACATGCCGTTGTGTTCTTTATGTACAGTAGTGAACAAAAATGGGTATGCCTATTTCATGTCATCCTCCATTTCCCACGTAGCTTCATCTGGACCAAAGTGTTTCCACTGCACCTTGACCTATGCAATGGTTATATTCCTGAGTGGGATATATTTCCTGTCTATTATGGATTGTGGCTCTAGCAGGAAATTTCCCTCTCGTTCCACCTGAATCATAGAACATTCAATTATATCATTAAAATCATGTACATATTTCTTCAGTAACGAAACATGGAAAACATTATGTTCTTTCACTGTGCGAGGAAGTGCTAGTCTATATGCTACAGGTCCCACTCTGTCCAAAATTTCAAAGGGTCCACAAAACTGAGGTGCCATCTTGGAACAAGTTCCCATTCTCAAGGATATTTTTCTGGGCCTAACTCGAAGATACACATGATCCTCTTCTTTGAACTCTCTAGGAGTCTTTTTTCTGTTTGCATAGCTTTTCTATCTATCCTGAGCTATTTTCAAATTTTGTTTTATTTTAACTACTTGTTGTACCATTTATTTTAGCATATATGTCTTGAGTGTAATTTTGTCTACTGGATTATTCTAGCTGATTGGAATATTGCATTTTCTACCATAGAGAGCCTTAAAAGGGCTCATCTTTAATGACTCATGATAGCCATTTTTGTGGGAAAATTATACTAGTGGTAGGTATTCTTCCCATTTCCTGGGATGATGCATCACATGCATCCTTAACATGTCCTCTAAAACTTGTTTTACCCTCTCTGTATTTCCATTAGTTTGAGGGTGATATGTTGTACTAAATAGCAATTTAGTTTCAAAACTGGCAAACAAATATTTTCAAAAAATTGAAGTGAATTTTGTAGCTCTGTCTGATATGATTTCCTTAGGAATGCCATGAAGTCGAAATATTTATTTCATGAAAATATTGGAAATATTTATCGCCTTTCAAGTTGAATTTACGAGGATAAAGTGAGAAACCTTGCGCACTGTGTCCACAACTACCATAATAACGCCATTATTCTTGGTTGATTTAATAAATCTTGTGATGAAATCTGTTGGCGTCGGAAGTCACTCTTGGATTGCGACAGGAGTAGAGCCCAACACCCATCAGTTTATGTCATGATAAATTTAATGGGTGATCGAATGGGTAGAGACCCAAGAAGAAATCACTCTAACTCAGGGACCAGGTCTGGTATGTAAAGAACAAAAGAGGTCTTCATCTAACTTCTGTCAGTGAGTTGATTGTAAAATGGGCAGATGGAAGACTTAATGAGATGAGTGAGCAAGACTGCCTCGGGCATCAGGCCTTTCAACAGCTTGAGGAAGAAAAAATCAGAATACAAGATCCTCTTGGTTCAAAGTTTTGGGGAACTGAAGGGGTGACTTGACTGGATCCTCCAATTCCAAATCATCCAGCATTGAGAAAATACAAGAATTGATTAGAAACAATGCAACCATTATAGTGATCCAACATACATCATCCTATAATAGCACAACTCGACTGGATCCTACAATTCCGAGATGTTCTAACACAGTGTAAACAAAGAGATGGAAAGAAGCTGACATTCATAAGGCAAGAAGTCTCAAGTGCCAATACATCATCAGAGCAACCAGTGCTTCATTAAAACTTTTACAATCGGGAGCCTAGATCAACCATCGATCCTTTCAAAATACAAAAACTGAGTACATATACTCCTAAACCTTTTCCCGGCAAAGGAATCCTCGACTTTCAAGGCATGGCATCTCTTCGGTCAAATCTCGTCTGAACTCCTTCGTCAGACCCCACCTTAACTATGCATGGCTCTTGCAAGGGGATAGTTGAGCCATTAAATGTTGAGTTAGTGTGTGCAGACTTCTCTGGTTAGTTGATGAATCGGCATGGATTCTTTGGAAAAAACCAGCACACAGGACCATCTCGGGTAGATTGCCTGCTAGATCCTCCATACCTTACAATTAATGAGTGAGGAGAGGCTTCAACCACCTCCTCCCACCTTCATTTACTCCTACCAGGAACCAGGATTGAGACCAAGTCGGACTGGCACGTGGAGATCGCGGTGATCCCTTCTACAGCTAAACCTGGCTCTTTTGGCCCTTTTGTACAACTCTTTCTATTTCCCCAAGTGACCATAGGCCGTGACCCTGCACTTATCCTCAAAGGTGCTTTCGGCGTTTCGGGGTTCAGGGTTTTGAAATGCAATGGAAGAGAAAAACCTCTTACCCTTGGAAGTCCCGGTAGCCGAAATGCCGACATGCCCTGATCGTGCGCCACACATCCCTTTGGATGGACGACTGCGATGATGTCGGTGTTTTGGGACCTGTCTCATCATATGGTGTGCACTAGCGCCTTTTTCCCAGACTTGTTCCTCTGTGATCGGGTGCCAAGACCGTGGGCCCAACTCCTGAGCGATTTCGACATTTCGGGGTTCAAGGTTTTGAAATGCAATATGAGACAAGATACCCCTTACCCTTTGAAATCACGGTAGCCAAAATGCTGACATAGCCTGATCATGCTCCACGCATCCCTTTGGATGGACAGTTGCGATGATGTCGGTGTTTTGGGACCTGTCTCATCATATGGTGTGCGCTAGTGCCTTTTCCTTAGGCATGTTCCTCTGTGACCAGGCGCCAAGACCGTGGGCCCAACTCCTGAGCGCTTTCGACGTTTCGGGGTTCGGGGTTTTGAAATGAAATATGAGACAAGAGACCCCTTACCCTTTGAAATCCCGTTATCTGAAATGCCGATATGGCCTGATCGTGCGTCACGCATCCCTTTGGATGGACGGCTGTGATGATGTTGGCGTTTTGGGACCTATCTCATCATATGGTGTGCGCTAGCGCCTTTTCCCCAAGCCTGTTCATTTCTGACCAGGGGCTAAGACCATGGGCCTAACTCCTGAGCGATTTCAGTGTTTCAAGGTTCGGGGTTTTGAAATGCAATATGAGACAAGAGACCCCTTACCCTTTGAAATCCCGGTAGCCGAAATGCCGACATGGCCTGATCATGCGCCACGCGTCCCTTTGGATGGACGACCTAGATCATCTCTTGATCAACGGTTCTGGTTCTTTTAGGAGTTTTGGGCTTCAGGGATCTGAAATGTAGTGGAAGGAGGAGACCCTATATGGGTCCTCACCATTGAAAAACAAAGTGCCCGCTCGTTGATTATAGGCTTGGAATGGGTTCGTACTGTGGGCTACGCTCAACGCTCATGGATGTGGCCTTTGAATAAAACACACTCGACTGGTTTTCAAACCCCTCTTCTATACATTTACACCAGTGGCCCGAAACCAGAAGAAAACACCATCTTGTAAGAATTTGCGCTAACATTAGGCTCCATGGGGGATAGAGTCGTCCCTGCGATGCTCTAAGAACTCATTTTCAGCTTCAGTGCCTTACTGTTGGGATATGGAGTTGTCTATTAAGCCAAAAATAGATAAGTAAACAACTTAAAAGGACAATATTTACAAAACGAGGAGCCGCCTATGGCTCAAACAAAACATCTTCTTAGGAAACGCCCATTTATTGGGCCATTAAAGACTTCCTCACCCTCCAAATCCTGCAACCTATAAGTGTTGTTTGAGAATACTTCAGTGATCCTGAAGGGCCCGATCCAAAGGGTGTCAAATTTGCTTTTTTTACCCCTATCCTACCTGGGTGCATCCCACTTAAGCACCAAATCCTCGAGCTCGAACTCCTTCTTTGTGACCTTCCTGTCAAAAGCCTGCTTGACTTTCTGCTGACGACTATGGACCATGTCCATTACCTATTCCCTGATCTGCTGCACTTCCACTATTTGATGAATCCTTTTGACCATATGATCTGGCTCTCCTTCAATATCATGGAAGAATTTTGCTATAGGTAACGCAAGTTGAGTGGGAAAAATAGCCTCCGTCCCATAAACTAGTTGAAAAGGTGAGGTGCCCAGGGATTTTTTCATTATCACTCGATCATCCCATAGAGCGAATTTGAGATTTGAATCCCAGGCCCTCTTATTTTCTTCCAACAATCTTTTGATGAGCTTGATTAAGATTTTATTGGAAGATTTTGCCAACCCATTTCCTTGAGGATAATAGGGGGTGGAGTGAATCAGTGAAATTTTGAACTGTTCACAGAACTTAATCAAAGGCTTAGACTTGGAAGAAGCAACATTATCAGTGACAATTCTACTGGGACAGCCAAATCTGGCCATGATATCTTCTAGGAAGCTGATAATAACCTTGTGAGAAGCACTCCTGGTGGGGGCCGCTTCTATCCACTTAGTGAAATAGTCTATTGCAGTCAGAATCCATCCGTGTTGGCCACTTGAAGGAGGATGAATCTCCCCAATGAAGTCCAACCCCCATTGTTGAAAAGGTGCTGAAACTACCACAGGCTTTAGTGGCAGTGATTTGAGCTGCTGCTTTCCTGAAAACCTTTGGCATTTGATACAAGCTCTAACTTCTATACAGACATCAGTGAACAAGGTGGGCTAGTAGTACCCAGCCCTAAGAATTTTATGAGCTGTGGTCTTCCAAAAATGATGCCCCCCACAAAGGCCACCATGGAACTCTAACATAACTTTCTGGGCTTCCTGTGGGCTCAGACACCTCAACAACACCCCTAGAGGGTCTCTCCAGTACAATACTTGGCCAATGAGGCAATATTTGACCACCTTGAGTTTTAAATATCTTGCTTTACTTTTACCCCTTCCATCAGGGGGCTTCAAATCCTACAGAAAGTACAAAATGTATCGATACCAGGTGCACTCTGCTAGTGGCGAGCTGTTCTGAGAGCTTTGTCCAGGCAACTCAACTTGCTGAGTTCCTGAGCAAGTATTGATCCAACTAACTCCCAAGGCTCTGCAATTGGATTCAAACAGTAGCTTGGCTAAACCCTACCCCTTAACCAGCTTGGTGGGATTTATTTCCAGGTCAAACTCAAGGATCTTAGAAATCCATTTACCTCTTCTCCCATCTATGTCATGCTGTACAAGGATGTCCTTCACAGAGGCCGAAGGAATGTATGTAGTCACTCTTGAGTGCAAGACATAGACTCTGAAAGCTTTGAGATATTTCACCAAGGCATATGCCTGTTTCTCCATGATTTCATACCCAATTTCTACATCTCTTAATGCTTTACTGAAGAAGGCAATGGGTTTCTCTTTCCCTTCCTCATTTTTCTGCAATAAGACTGTTGCTACTGTATCAAATGAAGAGAAAGAAAAAGCTAGGAAGTCTTTGGAATAGTCGGGACTGATCAACACAGGTGCCTTAGTCAATGCCCTTTTTATTTGGACAAAAGATTCCCTGGGTTCAACGGTCCATTTCACTTCATTTCCCTTCTGAGCATGGTTGTGATGTGTTTCACTAGCTCAACAAAAATTGAGACAAACCTCCTCAGAAAGTTAATCTTTCCTAAAAAGGCCTGGAATTCTTTCTTAGACCTGGGAAGTGATAGGATCTGAATTTCCTCTACTCTGCTGGGATCAATTCTCACTCCTTTTGCTGATACTATATGGCCTGATAGCTTTCCCTCCATCATAGCAAACAAAGATTTCTTGGGATTTAGGGAAAGACCAAATATCCAACATTTCGAGAAAACTTTCCTTAAGTGATAATAGTGCTCTTTATTAGACCTGGAGAAGACTGTGATGTCATCCAGATAGATCACCACAAACTGATCTCTCTCTCTGATGAAGGCTATGTCCATGGCTCGCTGAAATGTTGCTCCTGCATTCATTAGTCCGAATGGCATTTTGGCATACATGAATGTGCCCCAAGGAGTGGTGAAGGCTGTCTTTTCCCTGTCCTCAGGCATGACCGATATCTGATTATAGCCAGAAAATCCATCAATCATGGATATCCTGGATGCACCAGTTACCCTCTGCAATATGTGTTCCATCTTAGGTAGGGGGTAATTGTCCTTTCTTGAGCTTCTATTCAGATTCCTGAAGTCGACACAAATCCTAATTTCACCACTTTTCTTCCTTACTAGGACCAAATTGGCCACCCATTCAAAATATCTCAAGGCGACAATGATTTGGGCATCTAACAACTTCTTCACTTCTTTTTCCATGATAGGCAACAACATGGGATTTATCTGTCTTAGCTTCTGCCTAAATGGCATAGCCTCTTCCTT
>JZKD02S1667850.1:483951-496005 GCA_000966675.3 Picea glauca
TGCTCATGGCTGCGGCCTTTGAATAAAACACACTCGACTGGTTTTCAAACCCCTCTTCTATACATTTACACCAGTGGCCTGAAACCAGAAGAAAACACCATCTTGCAAGAATTTGCGCTAACAAAATCCATGGAGATGGTTTCCCATTTCCATTCTGGAATTGCTAGGAGCTGAAAATGGTCTACTGGATGTCGGTGCTCTACCTTAAACTACTAACATTCTAGACATTTATCTAAGTAATCATCTATGTTCTTTTTTTAGTTCGAGCCAATAAAATAGGTTCTTAGTGGATGTGATCATTTTCTGATAACCAAGATGACCAGTATATGGTCTTTTATGTAGTTCATCCATTATGAACCTATTCAAGTCTTCACAATTTGGAATATACAACCTACCTTTGTAAGTTAACAATCCATCATTCAATGGTTGATAACCCTCATACTTTATCCTTGTGGGCTCTTTCTCTAGGTATGATTTCACGACTTTAAAAAATGCATCTCGTTCTTGTTCACTTATGATTCTTTCCTCGATGTCTGGTTCAGAGGTGCTTAAAGGTGCCAAGCGAATCACTTTCATACTTCTAATAAGGGCATTAGCCACCCTATTTTATTTTCCTTTAATATGTTTGATTTCAAAATCAAACTCACTAAAGAGAGCCATCCACATAGCTTGTCTAGCATTGAGTTTGGGTTGGTCAAACAAATATCTCAACCCACTATGGTATGTCATAAGTACGAATCTTCTTCCTAGGAGGTAATGCCTCCACATTATTAAAGCATGTACTATGGCAACTAATTCTAAATCATGTGTCACATAGTTTATTTCATGTTCATTCAATTTTATGGATTCATAGAAAATCACATGCCCTTATTGCATAAGGACTCCTTCGATTCCTTCCCTGCAGGCATCTGTACACACAAGGAATTCCTTGTTTGGGTCTGCAATTTTTAGAATAGGTGCATTGGTTAAAAGGTGTTTCAACTGCTGAAATGTCTCTTCACACTCTGTTGTCCAAATGAACTTAACTCCATTTTTATGAAGAGAGGTGATTGGATAACCAATATTGGAAAAATCCTTGATGAACCTCCTGCAATACCCTGCTAGGCCCATAAAGGATCTGATATTAGGGACATCCTTTGGGGTGGGCCAATCCATAATGGATTTGATCTTGTCAAGATCAGTTGACACTCCTTCTTCAGAGATAACATGGCCTAAATAATGGAATTTTTTTTGGAATAAGTCACACTTACTAAACTTCGCATAGAGATGGTGTTCTCTCAGCACTTGAAGCACTAACTTGAGATGTTATTCACGCTCTTCCTTACTCTTAGAATATATTAGGATATCATCAATGAAAACCAACACAAATATCTCCAAGAACTTGTTGAGTAAATTATTAATTAAGCACATAAAGGTGGCTCGTACATTGGTAATCCCAAATGGCACCACCAAAAATTCATAGTGCCCATACCTCATCCTAAAGGTTGTTTTGTGGATGTATTCATCCTTAATTTGGAGTTGTTGGTATCTATACCTCAAGCCTATATTGGATAAAATTTTAGCGCCCCTTAATTGGTCAAAAAAGTCACCAATTCTTGGTAAGGGATACTTATTCTTAATGGTAATCTTGCTAAGTTGTTTATAGTCTATGCACAACCTCAGTGTGCCATCCTTCTTCTTCACAAACAAATATGGTGTTTCCCAAGGAGACACACTAGGATGAATGTATCCTTTGTCCAACATCTCCTTTAGTTGTATTTTGAGCTCAACTAGCTCTAGTGTACTCATTCTATAGGGTTCCCTAGACATTGGCATCACTCTGGGTACAAGTTCTATTGAAAAATCAATATCTCTTCTTGGAGGTAGACCTGGTACCTCTTATGGAAAAACATATTTATAGTCTCTTAATAAAGGATGGTCCTCTAGGCTTGGTTTATTGTTCTCAATAGATTTCAATACTTGTATTGCATACAAAGGACATCCTTTTCTGCAATACTTCTTCACGTGAAGGGATGATATTTGTCTCACTGAGACATGATTTTCAATTCCTTGTAAGGTTCATTTCCCCCCTTCCTCATATTCACACTCCAATGTTTTATTATAAAAGTCCAAATTGGATTTATGGGAAACCAACCAATCCATTCCAATCAATAAGTCATAATATCCTAAAGGAAGCATGTTTAGAGTTTCTTGGGTAGGAAATCCATTCAAAATGAATTGGCATGCTGGTATGACCTATGTCACCTTTGTTTTTGTTCCAATGGGTAGATGTACTATCCATGATTTAGCATGTTTTACTTGCTGCAATTTACATTTCTCAAAAGTTTCAGGGGAAACATAACTCAGATTAGAACCAGGGTCAATTAAAATGGAAACTAGATGGTTGAAAATCATACCTTCAATCTCCACCACTGAAGCTTGGTGGTCATATTGTCTATTATCTAAGGCTGCATAAATTTGTGGCATGATCCTAGCCACATCATTGACTGTGGTAGCCTGTTGGATGTTGTGGATCCTCCTATTTTCCTATTTACTTTGTGGGAAGTCCCTCAACAAATGTTCTTCTCCACATCCCCAACATTTCAAGGGTTTTTTCTTTGTATTTTTCGTCTTTCCTGGGGTGGATCCAAGGGTTTATTACCACTCTGAGATGGAAAATTCTATTGATACACACTTTTAGTAGGTAGGATAATCTTAGAGATTATCCCTTGATTCTTAAATCTTGAGGATTTAAACCCCTTCTTCTTGAATCCCAATTTACATTTCTTCTTCCAATACTTATGTGGTTTTGCATTATTCTTGAATTGCTCATAGAAGTACCTTGACTTTCGAATAGTGTCTTCTAAATTCTTAGGTTCATCAAACTTAATTCTATCCTAGAAGGACTAAGGAATTCCACTAATAAATCGTTGCATCTTTACCTTTTCATCCTTTATGTGGGGTACATACCTCATCATCTCAAGAAATTTGTTGATATATTCATCTATAGGGATTTTTCCTAGCTTGAGTTCATAGAATTCCTTAGTCTTCTCATCATTGTATCTTTCATATAGGTACTTCCTCTTAAATTATTTCTTGAATTATTTCCATGAAACATCCTTCTCATGAATTCCTTTCACATTTCTAAGGTCCTCCCACCAAATGGAGTCCTTTCCATTCAAGTTGAAAATGGTTATTTGGGCCTTTAATTTTTCATAGTAGGCATGGACTCTAAAGCACTTCTTCAAGGTAAGTAGCCAAACTTCTGCTTCTTCCCCAATTTTAATTTATCCATCGAAAGTGGGTGGTTTGGCTTTCTTAAAATATTCAGGGTCATGGCTCTTGGAAAGTTTCTTGTTCTTTCTTATCCTCTGAGAATGTAAACTAGTCTCACTGTTAGACAATTCCTCGAAGTTGTCAGTTTCCTCACTAGAGGATTCTTCTGTTGAATCCTTGACATTAACATGCCTCTTGGCTCCATGTTGGGCCTTGTTTGAGGTGATTCTTCTTTTTTTTTTACTTCAATACCATGTTTTTGTATCTAATGTGGACTTTGGGTTTTCTTAGTATGATGTATGTCCACATTACTATCCATTGAGCCATGTTGCAGCTACCTCTGTATGTTTTATAGGCTTCGTCGTAGAACTACATTAATTTCATTTTGTTTTTCCTGTTATTTTATCAACCTTTCATTGTCTGCCTTACAACTTTGTAATTCTTCCATGAGGCTTCTTACAGTTTCATCCAAATTCAGATGGGTTTCCACCACCCTCCTCTCATAAGATTCTTCTTCTCTATTGTGGGATATTTCCCCCAACTCATGGTGGGCCACCATTCTTTACATTGTATTTTTCCTTGATGTCCACTCACTGTTTGAGTGCTGATAAAACATTTTCCATTAGTTAATTATCTACTAATTTATGAACATCACATGGAATTTGTAAGGTAAAATCAACTTCATTATTTGGTAACATTAGCAACACACAGTTCATATATTATTTTTTAAACATGTAATAACAACATAAATTTTCATTCCTTTATTTAGTCATAGATTTTAAATAATCTCTTATGGATGGGGTAAGATAGGGTGTTACCCCTTAAACGTTCTCTAATAAAATTTTATTCAACCTGTTCATGAGCTCAAGTAGGTCAAGTGTTGTTGCTTGCTCTGATACCACTATGTCACACACCCAACCCCCAAAGTATCCTTTTAAGGGATGGCACATAAACCAATTTCTTTCCTACCACTTCCTTGAATTTCTCCAACAAGGACACCATCTTCTTACACTCTTCGAGAGTTTTCCAACGACTTTAAATTCATTCAAATTCAAGTTCGGGGTTGAAAGTTAGGGCATTATTGGTTAAAAACCACCCCATCACCACGTGACACCCGCATGGCTCTACTTCATTCATACCAGTTGACATCGTGGTGATGCGACCAGAGTCATCATATTCTGTTGATGACATGGCTACCAGGGGAAGGGTTACATGGAAGGTTCCTACTGAGATTTCGTGGCCTCAGGCCTTCAACGCTCTATCAGTTTCATACAGGCCCAAAACCTATCGAAGTTCCAAAGTCCGGAGGACTTTTTCCCATCCAGAATCTATGGTGGAAATGTGTCCACCCTAGGGTCTAATGGTTTAGGTTTGTTCACACTTAACACATAGCCTATACTCGTCGAGAGTCCCACACTTATTTCACGTCCAGTCCTGCGTTGACATGTGGGTTTTTCTCTGACATGCCATATTATCATAGCATACATGGACTCGACCAACCATAGGTTGACGCTCATCTAACTCGTATAGGCCTATTAAATTAATTAGTCATTATCATAATAAATTCCCACTCTTTCTTTATTAAACATTTATTTAATCCCTATTAGGGATTAATAATCTTCATTATAATCAATTAACCCTATAAATTCTATTTTTACTTGGCTTGAATTACCGGTCCAATTAAACCTAGGACTACTCCCCTTTTTCCTTGGAAACCCAACATTTCGGGATAGATTAGTGTTAATTATTATATTAAAGCCCTGTCACATTAACTCATAGTCAAATAATATTACTAATTTTTTCTTTTATTAATTATATTATAATATAATCATAATAAATTATATTATAATATAATTAAATATATCAAAGGGAACTTAGGGGTATTAATATCAACTAACACCTAAGTCTTTCGAATTCGACATAATTCCTCTCCATGCTTTTATGGACATACCTAGAAATCCCAAACGTTGAAGTTTCGGAGAGGGTCCCACTTATATTATGAAGTGATACAAGTATAATTAATTATATTAGATTTCAATATAATTAATTAACTTAAATATTTATATGAATATTTATGCAAACATTGGAACAAGAAAGGTAGGTTTGGGCCTTCGACCATTTTAGATTGTACACTCTATCACTCCAAACATCCCGGAGTACTAAAGTCTCGAAGCCCCAAAGTCCCAAATCCATGAAGCCTAGAAGTCCCAAAGGGGTCCCACTTGTATTATATTGTGATATCAATACAATAAATTAACTTGGATTATAATATAATAAACTACAATAATAAAGGTTTATTATAATCAATTACGTTAATTTGATCACATTAAATATAATATAATATAATTGATTGTATTTAATATCTATGTAAAATTGGTATAGGGAAAGGTAGGGTTTGTTGAATTATTGTAACTTTGAACAATATTCTAATTATATTTGAGTTATTATCTTATAGATCAAATCCCCTTTTGGGGATTGGTCAAACCATATTTGTATGGTTTTATTTGTAAAGTCGGTCCCTAGTGTTTATAAAGTGGTTTTAACCACTTCTAGAAGAAGTTAGCCCTACTAAGTGAAGAGACATAACCCTAACGCCTCCTCAACTAGTATTTATATGTGAGGATGGTGCCTCACTTGAACACTCTCACCCTCACTCATATAGTGCACATATATTGAAGGAATTTGCAGTTGCAGGAGGAAGGAGAAGAGAGGCACATGCTCAGTCTTAGTTTATTCTTGGTGTTTTGGTCTTAGTCTTGGAATTGTATTGGCAATCTATTATTGAGCAAGTTTTTCTTTGGTTTTCTCCCCATGAGGGTTTCCTAAGATAAAATGTTGTGTACCTTGTGATTTTGTTTCTTTCAGTGATCCTCTTTATGCTGTTGTTTTGGAAGTGCATTGAATGATCATGTAATTTGGATATAACCTAATAACAACATTAAAAACTTAACATGGGATCAAAGCTTGACTGAATAGAGAATCTTTCATTGGGTATATAAAAACATCATTGTTTCCATACAAGTAAATTAGGTCTTTTTACTGAAGAGGAATTTTTGACCTAAAACTATCTTGGGGAGTGTGCCCTTCTCTAGAACATATTTTGGTAGCTTGAGCGAACTTTTTCATTTTCCAGATTCTCCAGAAGGTCAAACCCTAGTTTTGAATCATAACAGAAAACCAAAAAATAGAAAACCACAACCAATACCAAAAATACCAATCCATAATTGCGCAGGTCAAGTTTCAAGGGGTAAAACTTGGAATTTTATGAAACAACCATCTCCAACAAACTCACCTTAGCCTAGCACATCTCCTAGTAAGCTCGGTTTCAATTTTTGAGCATTTTCATTTTTTGGTCATTTTCTTAGCTCCAAGTCAAGATGTATGCAAACACCAAGCTTGTTGACAATTTATGAGGTGTGGAAAACTTTTGTGCCTGGAATTACAGAATTGGATTCATTCTTTAAGAGAATGACCTTACAAAATTCATAAAAGAAAATGTATCGGAAACCGAAGAAAATGTAGCCAAAGATAAGTACAAGAAGGATATGATTAAGGCCAAAAGAATAATTGCATATTCCATTAAATGCCATTGATCCCTCAAGTGTCTTCTAAGAATAATCCAAAAGATATGTTTGATACCCTAACCAAAATGTGTGAAGGAAAGAACATCGACTAGAAGATGAACTTGAGAACCCAACTCAAGAATACAAAGATGCAGAAAGGAGAAACAATTCAAGACTAGTTCTCTAGGGTTTATCAATTCAAGGAATAGTTAGAGGAAATTGGAGACAACTTAGATGAATATGAAATCATAATAAAAAATCTTAATGGTTTCACAATACCTTGGGATTCCTTCATCGAAATTATTTGTGCAAGAAAAAATAAACTCCAATTTGATAATTTATGGTAAGAATGTGTTCAAGAAGAAGCAAGAGTGGTAAAATGAGATGTTGTCCTATTAAGATATGAATATCAAGCCCTAGCTTTTCATGCTAAAGGAGGAAATAAAAATTCTCATTTTCAAAAGGAGACCCACTTTCATAAATAATCTCACCCTCCAAAGAGATTCAAGAAATATCATAAGGGTCAAAGAAAGGGAAAATATTTATCCTCTTATCAATGTTATCATTGTGATAAGATGGGACACATTGCTAAGAACTGTCCTTCCAGAAGGGGAGAATACAAGAAGATAAATAACAAAAGACATAATGCCCATGCAACTGAAGATGATAAGCCACCCAAGAAGTTGACTAAAGAAGAGAATGCAAATTATGTTTTGTTTTCCTCCCTCTCAGGATCTGTGACACCTGGAGAGGATACTTGGTTGTTAGATAGTGGTTCCTCTAATCATATGACAGGTCATAAAGACACTCTCTCCATACTTATAGAGGACTCCCCCTAGAAAGTTTTACTGGGAGATGATTTTCAGTACCCAATCAAAGGAATGGGAGAAGCCACCTACAAACTTGATTCAATAACTCCGATGAGAATGAAGGATGTACTTTACGTACTAGGTTTGAAAAAGAACTTACTTTCTATTTCAGCTCCAGATAAGAAAGGTTTCAGGGTTGCATTCATAAATGGTGAATTTCTTATGTGGCCTAAAGGAAAAACTATAGAAGATGTAGTTTTTATTGGAACGGAAGAAGGTGGGTTTTAAAAATTAAAAGGTCACTTAGATGTAGCCTTAACTCACTTTACTGAAATTCCTTGTGAACTTTGGCATATAAGACTAGCTCACATAAACTACAAAGCCTTACCATATGTAATAAAGGTAGTTACAGGTTTGCCAGAAACAAAGGTTGATCATGAAGGTGTATGCATTGGATGTGCACAAGGAAAGAACATAAAGAATCATTTTCCAAAGAGCGACAGTAAAGAAGAAGAAATTCTAGAACTTTTCCACTCAGATGTATGCGGTCCAATGCCATAAACCTCTCTAACCGGGTATGCATACTATGTATCCTTTATTGATGATTACTCTCGTAAGAATTGGGTTTATTTGTTGAAATCAAAAGATGAAGTACTTGGAAATTTCAAGGAATTCAAAGCATTGGTAGAAAACCTCTCTAAATGGAAAATCAAGATACTCAGGTCAAACAATGGAGGAGAGTACACTTCAAATGAATTTGGAATATTTTGTAGATATGTAGGGATTAAGAGGGATCTCACTACTCCCTATAATACTCAACAAAATGGTGTAGCAGAAAGAAACAATAAAACTATTATGGAAGCAATAAATACTATGATTCATGATCAAGATCTTGTAATTCACTTATGGGATGAAGTAGAAAGAACAATAACATATGTCCAAAACAAATTATCCCATAGTTCACTTGGATTCAAAACTCCCAAAGAAATGTTCACTAGATAGAAGCTAGAAGTAAGCCATCTCAAAATATTTGGTTGTCCAGTATTTGTACATATTCCAAAAGAAAAGAGAAGTAAGTTGGATCCTTCAGGAAAGAAAGGAATATTTGTTGGATACTGTGAGGTCTCTAAGGCCTTCATAATTTACATACCAGGTTATCATAATATTGAGCTAAAAGAAGATGTAACCTTTGATGAATATACAACACTCAAAAGATCAAGGAAATTCCATCTTGAAGAAATATAGTAAGAAGAACCTGTAGCTCCTAGAGTTACATAACCTGTGAAGGAAGTTACAGTTACCCATGATGATGAGATTCCATAAGATCATGATATGATATACTATCAAGAACCTCCCCATATGATGATATCTCACAAGAGAAATACATCTTGGGAGAAATAAATTATTCAAGATGTAGAGAAGTATGGTTCCCCAGAAGGAACCATGAGAAAAACCAAGAAACCTAAGCCATTCTCCAGCTATATGGCCTTGATGTGTGATCTTGTAGGAAAGGAACTTACGTTCTTTGAGGAAGCCTTTGACACAGAAGAGTACCAGTCCATTGTGAATAATGATGTATGGGAAGTACTTCCCATACCAAAGAACAAAGATGTGGTATCTTCCAAATGGATATACAAAATAAAACATCCAACAAACGAAAGTATTGAAAAACATAAGGAAAGATTTGTGGCTCATGGATTTTCTCAGAAGGAAGGTATTGACTATGAAGAAACATTTTCTCCTGTATCCATATACACTTCTATTAGAACCATCATAGCTCTTGCAGCCAAAATGAAGTGGAAGTTGCAAAAGATGGATGTGAAAACAACTTTCTTAAATGATGTTATTGAATAAGAAGTGTATATAGAATAACCACAAGGGTTTGAAGTTGAAGATAGAAAGACTCATGTCTGTAGGTTGAAGAGAGATCTATATGCATTGAAGCAAGCTCCTAGAGCTTGGTATGGAATATTTGATAGTTTCTTGACAAGATTTGGATTTACCAAGAGTAAAGTTGATCCTATCCTATACTTCAAGGTTATGAATGATGAACCAGTTATATTGCTTCTATATGTGGATGATTTATTCTTGAAAGGAGAAGAAAACATCAACATAGATTGCAAGAAGAAGCTCACTATAGAGTTTGAGATGAAAGATCTAGGCCCAATGCATTATTTCTTAGGTATTGAAGTTTGACAGAGCCCAAAGAAGATATTACTTAACCAAGGGAAGTATGTAGTTGAAATACTAAAGAGATTTGACATGTTGGAGTGTAAATCCATGAACACACCCATGGAAACGAATTTGAAGCTCATGGTTGATACTTCGTCAGAGTTGGTCGATGCTACTCTATACAGACATATTATTGGTTTGTTGATGTATTTGACAAATACCAGGCGAGATATATTCTTTTCTATGAACACCTTGATTCAATATCTGGTGGAGCCTAGACGTGTTCACCTTGTAGCTGCAAATAATGTGATGAGATACCTTAAGGGTAGGTTGGATTATGGTATTTGTTATACTAGAGATAATGACTTCAGACTATATGGTTATACTAATTCAGATTGGGTTGGAAGTGCTTCAGTCAGGAAGAGCACTTCAGAATGTTGTTTCAGTTTTGGGTCATCAATGACTTCATGGAAAAGTAGAAACCAATCCAGTATTGGTCTCACCCATACAGAAGTGGATTACATTGAAACATGTTCCGCTATTTGTGAAGCCATATGGCTTCATAATTTGTTGACAGGTCTGTTAGATCTGGATATGGAAGCCACTATGATTCTATGTGATAACTAGAGTTGTATAAAGATGTAAGAGAACCCAGTGTTCCATGATAAGTCGAAGTACATAGAGATCCGGTATCATTACATTTGTGTTATGGTGTAGAGGGGAGCTGTAAAGCTCCAATATGTTGGCACAAATGAGTAGGTTGCATATGTGTTGACCAAGCCTTTGTCGCATGTGAAGTTTTAGTACTTCCAAGAAAATCTTGGTGTTGTCCGAAAGGACCTCCCTTGAAAGGGGGAGTGATGTTGATGATACTATGGTATCCTGGCCAACAATGGGTAGCTCCGTTAGGATTTTATATCCTAGGGGATTGATCATCCCTGGATAGATATTGAAGGTACGGTAAGGATGGTTTGTTAGAGTACCTGTGCATGTATATGCAAATGTGGTCAGTAGTGGTAGATTCATTAGGATTTTATATCCTAAGGAATATTATGATTCCTGGGCAGATCCCAAAGGTCCGGTAAGGACGGTCTATCAGATTACCACGTGGTAGCTTGTTAGGATTTTATATCCTAGGGAATCTTATGATTCCTGGGAAGATACTAAAGGTTTGGTAGAGATGGCTGTCAGAGTACCACAAATGTTATTGTTGATGCACCTGCCTCATTATGTTGCCATATGTTTATCATGTTGTTTCAGCCTCATGTTGTTGATGATGTTGTTTTTTCAGCCTCGTGCTGTTGATGATGTTGTACCAACCTTGTGTTCTTGATGATTTTGTATCAACTTTGTGTTGTTGGTGATGTTTTTGTTCTAGCTTCATGCTATTGATGTTGATGTTTCAACTTCATGTTGTTGTTGTTGATGATGATGATACTCTAACTCCATGTTGTGAACGATGATGATATTGATGATGAGAAAAACTTTCGATGATTTATAGATGTTCCAGTCAGTGTTACAGATGTTGATGATGATGTTTCCCTCTCCTTCTCTTGATGATGTTGTGTTGCATCATGTCAGTAGAATACCATTCTCATTAAGGGGGAGTGTTGGATTATTGTAACTTCAAAGAATATTATAATTATATTTGAGTTATTATCTTATAGATCAAATTCCCTTTTTCAAATTGATCATGTCGGGTCTTGTATAAGATCAAATCCCCTTTTGTGGATTGGTCAAACCATATTTGTATGGTGGTATTTGTAAAGTCAGACCCTAGTGTTTATAAAGTGGTTTTAACCACTTCTAGAAGAAGTCGAACCTACTAAGTGAAGAGACATAAACCTAGTGCCTCCTCAACTAGTATTTATATGTGAGGATGTTGCCTCACTTGAACACTCTCACACTCACTCATCTAGTGTTCATAAATTGGAGGTAGATGCAGTTGTAGGAGGAAGGAGAAGAGAGGCTCATGCTAAGTCTTAGTTTATTCTTGGTGTTTTGGTCTTAGTCTTGGCATTGTATTGACAATCTATTATTGAGGAAGTTTTTTCTAGGTTTTCTCCCCCATGAGGGTTTCCTAGGATAAAATGGTGTGTACCTTGTGATTGTCTTTCTTTCAGTGATCCTATTTATGCCATTGTTTTGGAAATGCATTGAATTCTCATGTAATTTGGAAATAACCTAATAAGAAAATTAAAAACTTAACAGGGTTCAGGCCTTTGACGATTTTAGCTCGTGAGTTCCATCACCCC
>JZKD02S1667850.1:496015-510209 GCA_000966675.3 Picea glauca
CCATTACTAGTTCCGCTTACCATCTCTCTCATGCATCATGATATACATTGGAAACCCCTTCAAAATTTATGCAACATCTTCCATTTTATTTAGTATCATAAATATATACATTAACTTCTATAAAAAAAGGTTCATCAATTCCAACATACACACATAATGAGTATGTCCGTAGTCTCTTAGAAAACTATAGTTGTATTTACAAGCTAGGGGAAACATGGGTATTACAACCATAATTCCCAATAATAGCAAACAATTCAGCCAAGTACTTCTCACAATGGGAGATTTATGTTATGAAATGAGATTCACATGATCTCTATTTATACAAAATGTCTAAAACATAGTTTGTCCACTTAATTTTAGGGTAAAACATACGATAGGGGTCAATAGCCATAATATTTCTCCTTTACACAAATAATATTAAATAATTCGTTTGAATTTCACTTTTTCACATTAGAAACCCTAAAAACAAGATGGCGTCACCCCTTTAGGGGACGTTTTGACATTTGGACCAAGTCATTGGAGAGGAAAATGGAGGTCGTTGGGGCTCCTAAAGCCTCCTCTTTTGTCCCAAGGTCAATACATGTCTCCTCTGGTCAAATCATTCCAAGTGTAAATGCACAACAACTTCATCACCACAAACCCTAGCCCCTCTATGACATCAATCCTTAAGAATGTGATTTTTTCCCCCTTCAAGCAAAAACTTTGGATGATAGGGGCTAGGTTAGCTCCTCCATGATGACATGTAATCCTCCAAAGGCATGTCTCTGTGATCCGGTGTGTGTACCCTAGGAATCCAACTTGTGGGCTTCTTTTCCCATGGAATCCCAAGCTAGGCTTGTTCTCCCAAAACTAGCCACCATGCAGGGTCCTACAAAAAAAGCGTATGCCCTCCAAAGATATCATGTCAAATATATTAATACAAGTGTAAACCATGTCTAATAAGCAAGGCACCTAAACATGTGCATCAAAACTACCTCATCAAATTAAACAAATTCTCTAAGACCCTATATAATTGACCAAGTTTAGGTTTGGGAGGGGTGTCTTAAAAGTCCTATTGGGTAGACCAAAACCCTCAAGTAGGGGATTCTCCCAAGGGTGCCCCTTAAAATTTATGTAGTGGATAATGAGGTGGATAGGGATTTAGACTTCATAGGTTAATGCATTTCATGACATACAAGGGCTCATATTATCTCATTTATGGGTGCCTTTGTAGGGGGGGTGTTGCACCTTCTTCCTCAATGCAACCTTTTTCCAAGCCCATTTATTAATTAATCAATGATCCAAACACATGTGCATTCCCAATAGTGAATTGATTATCTTGGGGAGATGTAAGATAGTGTCACTTGAACAAAGAGGTCCACAAAGTGCCATATGGGTAACCATGTAAAGCATTGTAACACACTTGTGTTAGTCTTATATTCAAGTGGGATATTTATTATGTGTTTGATATTGTGCAGGTCTTCAATTGATTCAAGAGAAGCAATTCATCATTCTCGACCCGACTGAGTGAGAATCTAGGAGGTTTATTTTAGGATTTTATCTTTTTTGAACAACCATCCCCATGGGCCTTCATCCCCTTCTTCCCATGAAATGAGGTACATTCCCTTATCGAGTTACTAAATTCAAAGGGATTAGAAGAGGGAAATATGATGGAAATGTAATGAGTGGAAAGTGGTAAGTATGGTCGGGAATGGTACGATAACCCCTCCAGGGACCCCCAGTCACAAATATTTCCCAAAGGTTGGCCACTTATTAGGAAATATATGAAACTCACCAAGATGAAATAGGGCCAAAATCATAATGTCCAAGAAGGTGTTCTATAATCAAAATAAACTTAAATACAACATGTTTAAATGCCTCAAATATTAGGGTGGTTACCTTTCACAATACCTGATTTGTATCGCATGGAGAAAGACCCATATACCTTAGAGAAGCTAGATGGTGTGGTGGATGCACTAACAATGGATCAGAATGTGGTGATAGAGTGGGCTTCTGTATGATCAAGTGGACACCACTAGAAATGTGGTCTCCTAGTAGTCCATATATTTAACATGAGGGCCTCAAGACATCTCTTGATTAATTGGGTTGGTTGTCACTGATGTCAACCCTTGAAGAAAGTCTGATAGGAAATTTTGATAGCCCCAATATCATGGTTAAGGAACTTAAGTTTATTTGAGGTATAAAGGTATGCATATCAATGTATTTTCATGTAAGACTATTCTATATGGATAGGAGAGGTCGTGCCATTTCCAGTGATATGTATAACGTCACATAACTTCTCATGGTTATGGCCATGTGAAGTTTGAGAACCCTCATGAGTTATCTAGAATACCCTAGAAGATCAAAGAATTCAATTTATTTTATATTCTCCTAGAAGAAGTTTACTAGTCAAAGTGATTGTAACTAGGAGTTAATCATGAGTTAATTTGTTGCAAAAAGAAAATAATTAAAAATAAATTAGTTGCAACTAGAAGTGGTGAATTCACTATTTGTGGATAAAGTGGTTGTAAGTGGACAAGTGGTTAGAAGTGGGTTATCCCTAAAAGAAGGAAGTTGGGAAAATTAGTTAGAAGGTAACCCCTAGAGAAAGCTACTTGGAGAGTATAAATAAGAGAGCAAGGGTCTCCTATTAGCACCTATTGAGCACATTGAACATATATTATTGTGAAAGGTTTATTGCAGGTACTCATTGATGCATCTACAGTTGCGCAAGTTTGACGAAGCAAATACAAAGTGATGAAAAAAGTTTCATGGCCACAATGGAGTGCGAATAAATCATGAAAAACCCTAGTTAGGGCCATCCCTAGAGGTCACCTAGTAGACATCCCACGAGGCACCCCCATGGGTTGATCAATGCATGTCATGCGAGGCCCCTTTGGACATCTCGCCTACATCACATGAGGCACTACCAAAAGTGAAGGTTGAGGTGTGGTTCAGGTTGCAGAGGTTGAGCAGAGTCTTCAGGAATTTCAACAGTGATCAAGTACATTAGATTTGTCTATAGGTTCAAAAAGGTATATCATATTCTTATGTATAGTTGGATATTGTTTTCTACATGAGATATGGTTATAGGAGATTGAGGATTTTCCCTAGAGAGGATTTTGGTTATATGGAACATACTAAATGAACTAGATCTACAGAAATACAGTGCTGGTATGTCTGGTATTTATCATTGATACATCTTATTGGGTTGAGTGTTGATGCACATCTTGTATATCTTGGTACATGGTTGAGGTCTTATGGTTGAAGTGTGTTTCTGAAGTTTTTATTACAATTTGAGGCTACATAACAATGAGGGTTTGATGTCTAGTCCATGTGAGGGTTTATTACACATGATTATGATTGTATGCACATGTATGGCACATGAACAGAGAGACATACATGCACATGGTTTTAGTGATATTATAGTGATATTTAGTATGAGATCTATGTTATTAGATCTGATATATTGAGGAGATTATTGGTACAAGATATTGGTACAAGATATTGGTATATGTTGGTATAGGTTATTGGTACAGGTTGATTACAGGTTATTGGTTTAGGTTGACTACATGTTATTAGTACAATTTGGTTACAGATTGTTGGAACGGATTGGTACAGGTTTACAGTGGTATATTTCATAGTGACAGTGTGGAAGTGGTTTCATCAGTTATTTGACACTCATATTTCAGAGTGGTGGGATGGGGAAAGGATAGGTGGTTGTAGACACCTTCCGGTTGTAGCCAGAAAACATAGGGGGTTGTAACCTCCTTCTGGTTGGAGACAAAAAAATGGGGAGTTGGGGCTTCCTGCATGTTGTAGCCTAAAAATATAGGGGGTTGGAGCCTCCTTCTAGTTGCAGCTGGAAAACAAAGGATTTGGTGCTTCCAATGTATGTAATTCTAAATACATATAAGAAAAAACATTCTTTGGTTTTCTCCCACATTGAGTTTCCACGTAAAAATATTGGTGTACTTTGCATGTGTGTGATTGGTCATTGTTCATGGTTTATTTATTCTTCACTTGTTGAATGATATTGGTAGATTGATCATAAATATAAACAACACTTATATACTATGGTTAAAAAGGATTAAATTTCTCTATTATTGATTCACCCCCCATCTCAGTAATCCAACAACTGGTATCAGAGCAAGGTTCCTTTAGGAATCAATTTAACCACTGGAAGGTAGATCATGGAGAGAAACATTATGTATAAAAATGGAATACCACAGTTTGATGGATAAAACTATGCTTTATGGAGTAGAAGGATGAAAAAATATTTACAAGCATAGGGATTTGAGATTTGGAAATCAGTAGTAGATGGATATAAAGAACCTATCGTTCCTCCAACAAATGAAAATGGAAGGAAAATTAGTCTAAATAATTCGAAAGCCAAAAATGATATCCTGAATGGTCTAGTTGATTTAGTATATGTCAAAGTTATGCATTGAATCTTTGCAAAGGATATTTGGGACAAATTTTAGAATATTTATGAAGGAGACACAAAAGTCAAGGAAGAAAATCTTCAAACTTACAGAGATCAATTTTATTAGTTGAAGATGAAGGAAGATGAAAATATTGTATACTAATTTTCACGATTTGATGAAACAATGAATGCAATTAGAGGATTGGGAGAAGAAGTTAATGAATCTATAATTGTTCAAAAAGTGATAATATCTCTCCCAATAAGATTTGATCATAAGATCTCATCACTAGAAAAATAACATATATGGATTCAATAAGCATGGATGAGCTACATGGAATATTCATAGCCTATGAATTGCGAACCAAAGAGGAGAATCCAGTTACAAAAGAAGAAGCATTCAAAGCATCCAAGAATTCAAAGAAAAAGGGCAAGAAAAAGGCAAAGTTAGATAGAAACAACAATGACATATCAGAAGACGATGGAGAAGTAGCCAACTTCGTCAGAAGACTGAAAAAGGGAACCGACGATAAATATAGAGGTAAGATTCCATTGATTTGTTTTAATTGTGATGGTATTGGTCATTTCACTAAGAGATGTCCACATAAGAAAAATAAAATAAATGAAGAAGATGATTCAAATAACAAACAAATATACAAAGGAAAAAGGACCAAAAAGAAAAATTTAAAGAAAAGATTTTGCACCAAAGAAGACAACACTTCATTAGATGAAGATGAAGTCAATAAAAGTGAGACATAAAATGTTATATTGATGGAAGTAGAAGAATCCGATGAATAAGGAACCAAAAAATAGTACGAAGAGGAATAATTTGACTACATTGAAGAATTGTTGAGTGCCATATAAGTTATAAAAAGGGAAAAGAAGAAAAACAAGTCACTACAGGAAGAACTAAAAAGAAAAGAAGAAACTCAAAATTCCAACTCTGAAGACCTAGAGAAGATGATCACTAAATTTAAAATCCAAGTTTAAGAAGACAAAATAATTGAAGAAGCACTTAAATAACGGTTCGAAGAAAAAGATAGAATCCTTGGAGATTTGGAAGCAAAGATTGTCACATTGAGAAAAGACATTTAAAAGAAAAGCATGTAGAACAAATATATAGTTTTGGACGATATTATTAGTAGTCAAAGGCCACATCATGATAAGTTTGCACTAGGATAAAACTAGACATAAAATGGATCAATATAAAAAAAATAAGATCAAGAAACAAAACCAAAAATCTACGCAGAGACAGTCAGAGGAGAGAAGAATTTTCACGAGGAAGATCACAGAGACACTCTTCCACCCAGAATATTCAGATTTCAGAATCAACGAAAGTCAGAAACAAGAAGGCATCAAGAAGAAGAAGGTTTCAGAGGAGTAACTCATTTTAGAATATCTACAACTCCCAGGTATCAAACTATATTTCTTGGTTTATTTTATTCATGTAATAATTTTGGACATAAGACTGTGAATTGGAGAGAAAATAACATGAAAAAAGACAACCTGGAAAATTATGCATGAAATGATTATTCAATAAGGCCTAGTGAAACACAGAATATAAGCTACAACATGTTTAAATATTTGAGTACTGATATGGAATGCTACAAGTGAAACAAATTTGAACATATGGCCAAATATTGTAGATTGAAAATACCTCCAAGAGAATCACAACATAACAATAACAGTCACAGACATGAAACAAAAATAATATGGGTAAGAAATCAGAATCAATATAACAATGAAGAATTCACACTCATTCTACAATCTCAACACAAGAAACATGGCTGGTATGTTGACAATGGTTGTTCAAAGCACATGACAGGTGATAAGGATAGGTTTCTATCTTTGAAAAAAGAAAGAGATGGGTGAGTCTCTTTTGGAAAAAAAAACGCAACTAGAATAATTGGAAGAGGCACAGTCAAAATTGGAAGTAAGGATGACAAGGTAGAAAATGTTCTAATAGTGGAAGGTATTGAAAGCAATCTTCTGAGTGTAATTAAAATGTGTGACCAAGGTCATTAATTTGTGTTTTATTCACAAAAATGTGAGATAATAAAAGAATATTCAAGAATAGTGGTGGCGAAATCTATGAGAGATTCAAGCAACATTTACGTACTAACTGAAATTGGAAAAAAAAAGTGTTGTTTAGGAAAGGAAGATGAAGTTTGGTTTTGGAACAGATGAATGGGTCACATAAATTTCGATAATCTTATCAAGGTGAGTAGAAAGGAAGTAGTAATAGAAATTCCCCAGATTGTGAATCCAACAAGCACAATATGAAAGCATTGTCAACAAGGAAAGGAAACAAATACCAAGTTCAAATCAAAGGAATACTCAACAACAAGACTGTTGGAAATTATGCATATTGATCTGGTTGGACCAACTAGAACAAAGGGTTTGAAAGGTGAGCAATATTTTATGATATTAGTTGATAATTATAGAAGAATGATTGTAGTTTGTTTTCTCAAGAAGAAGTTAGAGGCATTTGAGAACTTCAAAATATATAAGGAGATGGTTGAAAATGAAACAGACTTGAAAATAAAATGTTTGATATCACACAATAAAGGAGAGTTTACTTCAAAGGAACTTATGGAATTTTGTAGTAAACACGGGATAAAGAGACAATTCTTTATTGCCAGGACACCACAACAAAATGGAGTTGTCAAAACAAAGAACATGATAGTACAGGAAATGGCTTGAACTATGCTAATGGATTCCAAGTTGACAGATGTCTTTTGGGCACAGGAAGTGCCTAAGGCAGTTCACATTCAAAACAAAGTAATGATAACAAACAACAGTGATAAAACTACTTATGAGCAATGGAAAGGAAGACCAGCTAATGTGAAGCATTTCATAGTTTTTTGGAAGAAAATGCTATATTAAAAGAGAAGATGGAAATATGGGAAAGTTTGATTCTCATGTTTAAAACGGTATACTTGTTGGATACTCGTGTTGATATTATGGTAGCTTCGGGAGGTATGGACCTCCATTGTGACCTTTGACAAGATTAGAATGTTTCAGAAGAAATAAAAGAAATGAATGTAACCCTAGAAGAGATGTCGGCTGAAGAGAGATAATTAATATGAATTAATTAGTACCCAGAATGAGAAGCTAGCCCAGGAAGTTAGCTAGGTTTACTATAAATACAGGGAACCAGTCTCTCATTTGACACACTTCTTAGAATCGCAGAAAGTCACTTGTGCACACTGCAATCTGGAAGTCTTGTGTGCAAGTCCTGGGGAAGGTGTTGCGCCTGTTTTGGGTTGGACTCTCTGATCAGTTTTAGTTACTTCTTTCTTGGTGCATTAGCCTTGCTTGGATATTGGATTGCTACCAGGATTCTTCTCTCTGTCAAGGTCAAGGTGCTCGGAGGGTGGATTTGGCCTATGGTTGGGTGACAATAGTGATATTGTCATTGGTAAAATGAGCACACACACTCATATTCT
Source organism: Picea glauca (assembly GCA_000966675.3). NCBI lineage: Eukaryota > Viridiplantae > Streptophyta > Pinopsida > Pinales > Pinaceae > Picea > Picea glauca. The sequence goes on from JZKD02S1667850.1 coordinate 503,867, forward strand.
AACAGGTTATGGGCCCACACCTCCTTCATTCAGTCTAACCACTGGAAGGAAGCATAGCCATTAGGATACTAAGCTCACTGAGGAACTACCGCTAGGGTTACTAGCAAGAGAAACTTCCAAGACACTATCGCTAGGGTTACTAGAAGGAGTAGTTGCAGAAACCCTAAATACAAGATCCAACACCTTATGATGGAGCATCTCGCTTAAGGAGAAGATATTCAAATGCACCCTAGTTCAGTGCACCTTTTGGCTCTCTCAGAGGAAAAAAATGTCAGAGTTGAAGTTTTGGATCAAGGCATGACCAAATACCAGTCAAACGAAGACATGAGTGAAAAAATTAGTGTTCTACACTACTCAGCACTCACTGGAATGATTGAAGATGACATGTGGATAATCGATAGTGGAGATTCTAGGCACATGACGGGAGATCAAGCCAGACTCTCAAATCTAAATGAGAAGAAGACATTGTACAAGGTAGAGCTTGGAGACAAAATTACTTACCCGGTCGAAGGATTTGGACAAGCCTCCGTCAAGTTGAAAACATGTAACAATGTTCATTTAAGCAATGTATTTATATGTACCTAGTTTAGAAAAGAATCTTGTATCCATATCTTGTCTAGAAGACAAAGGAAACATAATATCTTTCGTAGATGGAAAAGTGCTATCTTGGCATAAAGACTCCAGCATAGAGAATGCTAGCGTTATTGGAAGTCATGAAGGAAATTTATACAGACTACTAAAACAAAATGAAGAAGCTCTCGTACATGACGAATTCAATCCCAATGACCTTTGGCATAGAAGGTATGCTCATATTAATTATCAAGCATTAACCTTTCTCAAAAGGATGGTTGAAGGAATACTGGAATTGCAATCTACACATGAAGGAATTTGCAAAGGATGTTCTCTTGGGAAGAATATCAAGAAACCAATCCAAAGAAGAAACAACAGATCTAGGGAGATTCTAGATCTGATACACTCAGATGTTTGCGGTTCGATGCCAGTCAAATCTCTAGGAGGATATCTTTACTATGTAATCTTCATAGATGATTATTCAAGAAAGACTTGGTTANTTACAACAATAAGGATTCAAGAAAGGAAATGTAGACAACAACCTCTACATCAAGGTAAATCAAGATAGTATTTTTTTAATTGAAGTTTATGTTGATGATATTATTTTTGGAAGTGATGATGACAAGATGAGTCAGAAATTTTCAAAGGATATGCAAAATGAGTTCAAGATGTCATTACTTGGAGAATTATCTTTCTTCTTGGGTCTTCATATATTTAAAATAAACCAAAGCATATTTATCTCTCAGACCAGGTACATAAGAGAAATGCTAAAGAGATTCAGAATGGAAAATTGCAAACTAGTCAAAACTCCTATGAAAACCAGTTGCAATTTAAGTAAAGATGATGATTCAAAGCTACAAATCATAGGTAGTACAAGTCAATGATTGGAAACTTACTTTATGTGACAAAATCCAGACCAGATGTAATGAAGACAGTTGGACATGTGGCACGATTCCAGGGAGAAACAAGGAGTCACATTTTCTAGCAGTAAAGATGATATTTAGGTATCTCAATGGTACAAAAGAGTTTGGATTATGGTATCCAAAAGGAAATTATCTATCACTTATTGCCTACACAGATGCAGATTGGGAAGGTTGCATTGATTACTGTAGAAGTACAAGTGGATAAAATTTCTACTTGGGTGAGTGTTTGGTATCCTGGCTAAGCAAGAAACAATCATCATTATCATTGTCTACAGCCGAAGTAGAATATATTGCAACAAAAACATGTTGTACATAGGTTCTATGGATGAAACAAACATTGAAATATATACAGATTGAATATGTTGAGCCCATTCTGATATTTTGTGACAACACAAGCACCATCATTATCACAAATAATCCAGTGATGCACTCCAAGACGAAGCACATTCTGATCAAGTTTCACTTTCTACGAGAAAAGGTTGCAGAGAAGAACATCATAGTTGAATTTGTGGGAACAAAAGAAAAAATTGCACATATCTTTGCAAAACCACTTCTAAGGGAAGATTTTGACTATCTTCAATAGAGACTCGGAGTAGTCTCCACTCTAAAATGAATTCCTTTGAATGCTTATCTTATATGTCTTATATTTACACGAGGAAGCACCATAAAGAGGAAAGTTCAGTTTGGGGAGAGTTTATTAAGGGGGAGAAACCTTACCTTTGCCATTGATGTCAAATGGTGAGTGATTTCTCATATGCATGGAGAGAGAGTCAGATACTTGGAGAAAGATCACAGGCGCATGTTTCTAGGGGGGGTGATGGTGCGATGGTCACACGGGGAGCATGAGTGATATGACTTTAATGTTGCATCTGAGTGTTGCCATCAATGCTAAAGGGGGATATTGTTGATTAATTGTGTTGGTTATCATTGATGTCAACCCTTGAAGCAATTCTGGTAGCCCCAACAATATGGTTAAGGTACTTAAGTTTTTTTGAGGTATAAAGGTATGAAGATCAGTGTATTTGCAGGTAAGAATATTCTATATGGATAGGAAAGGTTATTCCATTTTTGGTGATATGTGGAACGTCACATAACTTCTTAGGGTTATATATTTATGGTCAAATAAGTTAATTTATTCTAGATGCTCCTCAAAGACGTTTACTAGTCGAAGTTATTGTAACTAGGAGTTAATCATGAATTAAGTTGTTGCAAAAAGAAAATAATTAAAAATAAATTAGTTGCAACTAGAAGTGGTGAATTCACTATTTGTGGATAAAGTGGTTGTAACTGGACAAGTGGTTAGAAGTGGGTTATCCCTAAAATAAGGAAGTTGGGAAAATTAGTTATAAGGTAACCACTAGAGGAAGCTACTTGGAGAGTATAAATAAGAGAGAAAGGGTCTCCTGTTAGCACCTATTGAGTACATTGAAAATATATTATTGTGAAAGGTTTATTGCAAGTACTCATTGATACATCTACATTTGTGTAATTCTGACGAAGAGAAGACAAAGTGACAAAAAACTTTTTGTGGATGCAGTGGAGTGTGAAGAAATAATGAAAAACCCTAGTTAGGGTCATCCCCGTGGGTCACCCAATAGACATCCTACGAGGCACCCCCGTGGGTTGAGAAGTGTATGTCACACGAGGACCCACTGGACATCTAGGTTTCCACTACTATAAATGGACATAATTTCTGACGCCTTATTGTCATACCCCAAACATTTGACGTCGCTCAACCATCGCTTATGAGGGCTCAACAAGCATCGGAAAATCTCCCGTGGTTTTTTCGATGTTGGACGATTGTCGGTATTTTGACTCCCCCAACATCTGACGACCGATGGCCTTTAAAAAATTAATTTCAAAGGACAACCGAAAAACTACCGACGACGTCCGTCGGTCTACCGACGAATATTCCGATGCTATCCCACCGACACAACCGACGAGCATGCTATAGTTCTGACACTTTGCTGGGAGTGTTTCTCGTCGAAAGTCCAACCTGTAGTAGTCGGAAGACCGACGGACCTGAATATTTAAAAAAAAAAAATTGTTGAAAAGAGGTGAGGCATTATTTTTCTCAAGTTCATAAAAGGCATAGAATTTTTCTTCGACACTGATCAGCCCATTCCAGTTGCCAAATTCTACAAGATCCCGGAGAAAATCATTGGTTGGCTCAAGCTTCAACAAAGGCAGAGATGGATTGGTTGTTGCAATTGGAAATGGGGCAAAGAAATGGCATGGAATTTATCAAAAGATGATTCTATCAAGTAATAGGGCAAAGNTACATAGGTTCTATGGATGAAACAAACATTGAAATATATACAGATTGAATATGTTGAGCCCATTCTGATATTTTGTGACAACACAAGCACCATCATTATCACAAATAATCCAGTGGTGCACTCCAAGACGAAGCACATTCTGATCAAGTTTCACTTTCTACGAGAAAAGGTTGCAGAGAACAACATCATAGTTGAATTTGTGGGAACACAAGAACAAATTGCACATATCTTTGCAAAACCACTTCTAAGGGAAGATTTTGACTATCTTCAATAGAGACTCGAAGTAGTCTCCACTCCAAAATGAATTCCTTTGAATGCTTATCTTATATGTCTTATATTTACACAAGGAAGCACCATAAAGAGGAAAGTTCAGTTTGGGGAGAGTTTATTAAGGGGGAGAAACCTTACCTTTGCCATTGATGTCAAATGCTGAGTGATTTCTCAGATGCATGGAGAGAGAGCACAGATGCATGTTTCTAGGGGGGGCGATGGTGCGATGGTCACATGGGGAGCATGAGTGATATGACTTTAATGTTGCATCCGAGTGTTGCCATCAATGATAAAGGGGGATATTGTTGATTAATTGGGTTGGTTATCATTGATTTCAACCCTTGAAGCAATTCTGGTAGCCCCAACAATATGGTTAAGGTACTTAAGTTTGTTTGAGGTATAAAGGTATGAAGATCAGTGTATTTGCAGGTAAGAATATTCTTTATGGATAGGAAAGGTTGTTCCATTTTTGGTGATATGTGGAACGTCACATAACTTCTTAGGGTTATATATTTATGGTCAAAGAAGTTAATTTATTGTAGATGCTCCTCAAAGACGTTTACTAGTCGAAGTTATTGTAACTAGGAGTTAATCATGAATTAAGTTGTTGCAAAAACAAAATAATTAAAAATAAATTAGTTGCAACTAGAAGTGGTGAATTCACTATTTGTGGATAAAGTGGTTGTAAGTGGACAAGTGGTTAGAAGTGGGTTATCCCTAAAATAAGGAAGTTGGGAAAATTAGTTATAAGGTAACCACTAGAGGAAGCTACTTGGAGAGTATAAATAAAAGAGCAAGGGTCTCCTATTAGCACCTATTGAGTACATTGAAAATATATTATTGTGAAAGGTTTATTGCAAGTACTCATTGATACATCTACAATTGTGTAATTCTGACGAAGAGAAGACAAAGTGAAAAAAATAAATTTGTGGACGCAGTGGAGTGCGAAGAAATCATGAAAAACCCTAGTTAGGGTCATCCCCGTGGGTCACCCAATAGACGTCCTACGAGGCACCCCTACAGGTTGAGAAGTGTATGTCACATGAGGACCCACTGGACATCTAGGCTGCCACTACTATAAATGGACATAATTTCTGACGCCTTATTGTCATACCCCAGACGTTTGACGTTGCTCAGTCATCGCTTATGAGGGCTCAACAGGCATCAAAAAATTTCCTGTGGTTTTTTCGACGTTGGACGATTGTCGTTATTCTGACTCCCCTAACGTCTGATGACCGATGGCCTTTAAAAATTTAATTTCAAAGGACAACCAAAAAACTACCGACGACGTCCGTCGGTCTACCGACGAATATTCCGACGCTATCCCGTCGACACGACCGACGAGCGTGCTATAGTTCTGACACTTTGTTGGGAGTGTTTCTCATCGAAAGTCCAACCTGTAGTAGTCGGAAGACCGACGGACCTGAATATTTTAAAAAAAAAAAATTCTTGAAAAGAGGCGAGGCATTATTTTTCTCAAGTTCATAAAAGGCATAGAAGTTTTCTTCAACACTGACTAGCCCATTCTAGTTGCCAAATTCTATAAGATCCCAGAGAAAATCATCGGTTGGCTCAAGCTTCAACAAAGGTAGATATGGATTGGTTGTTGCAATTGGAAATGGGGCAAAGAAATGGCATGGAATTTATAAAAAAGATGATTCTATCAAGTAATAGGGCAAAGAAACGGCATGGAATTTATCATCATTAGTCCCTCATGGCTACATAAATGTATTGTCCATGTTCATACCAAACCAAAATTTATTCACTTGTAGAACCTATGGGATTCACAAAATGGGTTTAGTAACTCTAATCATCTAGTCATACCATTTGTTGAAAGTGGCCTCATTGAATGCAAAATTCTTAGTGTCCTTCCAACTCTTCCAAGCATCAAATTGCAATGAAATAATTTGTTGATTGGGCATGGGATGAAGTTATCTTCCATACGGGGGATTCCATTTCCACATCCCAAAAGAAACCAATGGATAGCCAAAGATGAATTAGGTGGATTATGTGTGGGAATTAGCACATGCTTGAAAGACTTCATCTATTAATAACTTAATCCATTTCAATTTAGTTCCCTGCACACATAATTTAGTGACAAATTGGGCATCCAGGTTGAATTATTCCTTGGTGTACTATTTACACATGAGATGGATTGCAATCAACTAGCAAGCAAAATGGACCTCGGAGTTAATAATCAATGAGATGATGGCACCACAACCTCCCCTATATGTACCATACTTGTGATATAGGCTAGGTTCATCCTTATTGCGACCATGCTTCCTCATAACTTGAAATGCA
>JZKD02S1667850.1:547033-574486 GCA_000966675.3 Picea glauca
AGGGCAAAGTTAAAAAAGAGAGAGAATGGGTTCGATGAGGAGGGTCCATAATTTCAAGATGAGGTGAGGTATAGAGTGTTGGATTACTCAGAGGGTGGGGGGGGTGAATTAGTTATGAGCAATTTATACCACTTATTAATCCTTTTAACCAACTTTGTCCACTTAGCCACTTTGTACACTTAACCACTTTGTCAACTTTATTATTTAATTAATTTCTCCTTGCAACCACGTTGAATAGGAATCTTCTTGAAGACTTTCTATAATAATTGACTTCTTGTTGACCTTCTAGGGGCTTCTAGAATACTCTTGGGAGTCCTCCAACTTCAAAAAGCCATATATCCTTAATCGTGAGGAACCACGTGGAGTTCCACATATCAATGGAAATGGCATGATGTGCAATATCCATCTAGAATAGTATTACCTACATATTCACCGATATTCATGCCTTTATACCTCAAACAAAATCAGGTACCTTACCCATACCTTTTCGCTACCAGAATTCTTTACTGAAATTCTCCAATGGTCGAATTCAATCTCTAAGGGTTGAAATCAATCTACAATATTACTCTCCAAGGGTTGACATAAATGATAACCAACAATCCAAACCAATTTTCCATCAACCTAAGCCAACTGTATTATAATATCCCCCTTTGGCATTGATGGAAACACCAACATTGGTGGAAACACTTATTCATGATAACATTCATGCTCATATTCCTCATCATTGTTTCTATCTCTCCCCCTTTGACATCAATGGCATAGTGTATCTCCCTTTGGGGCTGCTCCCATTGTCTAAATTCCTTTGATATTTCTCTATGTTTCCAAGCCTCTGATTACTCTCTCTCCCTTCATCTGAATATTATCTTCCCCTTTGAAAAAGGGTATCACTACGATGCAAAATTGAAATCATATCTCTCATGCTTCCCTTATGACAATCACTCCCCATGGAATCATGCATTTGTGCTCTCTCTCCAAGCATCTAACTCTCTATCTATGCATATGAGAAATCTCTCCTCCTAGAATCATACCTCTATTCTCACCTCTTTGTCTGACAACTTCTTTGAATGATCTTTCTACCTATCTTTTTTCTTATGTTTCTCTCCCTTGACTTCTCTGCAATATGTTGTCTAGAAAAATCAAGTCTTCCTGTACCTGTTGCCTTTTGGAGTTATTGTCCATTGGTTCTTCCTTGTGTAATAAAATGACATATATGAAAAGCATTCAAGAATAAGCATTCAAATATTCTTGTGTAATTATCATCCATTATGATAATTTCCTTTATCTCTTAACCAATCTCTGAATCAATCTTTGAATACATGCTCTCATCCACTGTCATATATCTGTCAAAACCTGCTAAGTGTTCTTACAAAATCATATGTGTCCATGTGACCCATACTATTCAACAATATCCTTATGATGATATTGCTTCTGTTGATGATTTTTCTTTCCCTATTTTTTTGTGCCTTTCACTGCTTTCCTTTTCATGATCAAATGATTTCAATTGATTCCAATTGTTAAGCCACTGCTAAGAATCTCACAAATCCATCTTTTTCCATATTTTCCAAGATTCTTCTACTCAATTTCTCTTCGGTCTTCAGAAGTTTCAAACTTCCCTCCTACACTTTCTCCTAGAGTGCTTTCACTCGAAGTCGATGATCCTTCAATGTGTGTCTTTTGGAATCAACGGTCGATAAGTACTCTGGCCTTCGGGCCTTCAAGAGTTTTCAACCCAATGCAAATTGTCACATATTTCCCTTCTAGAATGCCCAGTCTCTGGACTGCATGACCTGTCGCCACGTGGAAAAATACTAGAAGCGGACACGTGGCCCAATCAAGCGGGTTACATGTGTCACGTTCTAATCAACTTTTCAATATTCCAAATGCTCAAATACTACTGACACATGGCACACATCCCATGTGTCCACATCATCCTAGGTGATGTCCGCAAGTCACGTCACTTCAGAATTATGGGGTTCACATAACCTCCAGGTGACGTCATCGTGCCCCACCACTTCAGCTCTTTAGGCTTCAGGACTATGGGAGTTTTCATACTAGCACACTTCCAATTCTCCCGAACTCTGAATTCACGAACTAGCCAATGTGTCACCATGTGTCCTCCTGGATCGGACGACCAAGATTCACTTCGAGTCTTCACCCAAAGTCGACGGATCTACACTGCATGTCCTCCTTAATCTGACGGTTGAGATTTACTTCGGGTATCCAAACATCGGAGATCTCAAACTTCAACCCTTTTCCTTAAAAATGTTTTTATCTGAAGCTCACGATCTACTGATGTGTGTCCCATACATATCGACGACTATGATTCCTTCGAGACTACAGAATCTAGAAATATCAGATTTCAAAACTTATCTGGCCCCACTAGATTTCATCTGAATCCCTATATCTAGTGACATGTGGATCACAACAGATCGACAGCTTAGCTCCTTTCGGGTATTCGGGTTTCAGAAATATCAAAATTCAACTTGTCTGGCCCCACTGGATTTTATCTGAAGCCCACGATCTACTGGCGTGTGTCTCCCATGGATCGGTGACTGAGATCCACTTCGGGTATTCACCTGGAGTCTATATATTTATGGCACATCTCTTCTAGATCCGATGGCCCAGATTCACCTCGGTTGATCTGACGCTTGATATTTACTTCGACCCTCTAGTTCTTCAGGCTTCAGGAGTCTCAAATATCAACTGAAAACCTCTCAAACAGATTTCTCCAGAGTTACTCATATGCTGACACGTATCTCTTGGTGATCGATGATCAAGATCAACTTCAGACGATCCGATAGTCAACATTTACTTTGGGTCTTCGACTCTCCAGGCTTCGGGAGTTTCATCTCTCAACTTCTCCTCACTCGCTCTTTCTTAGAGTGCTTTCACCTGGATCAAATGATTGGTTGACACGTGTCCTCCTATAGATCGACAGTACCCAGCTACTTATTCTCTTTAGAGGTTGGAGTAACTTGCTTTTCACCCCGCAATTCTCCTGATGCTGACACGTAACTCCTCAGGGAAAATGTGGTTTGGATTGCGAGATCGCCTTGTGAAATTATCTCTCGTGCAACTTGTTTCCCCACAATTCCTCTTGTCTGTTGATCTCACTCTCCGATGGGATCTGACAGTTGTGACCTTAACCATTTCTTCCTTTACATCAAAAAACCCATGTTCACCTGTCCTCTGATCCAACGATCCCAAATCTCTCATGATCCTACAGTGGAAATCGCTCCCTAATCGAAGGGGACGATCACGATCCTTCATAACCCTTAAAACAGATCTCTGACGTTCCGTCTCTTGCATAGCTTCTACAAAACCATTCCTCCTGATATTTTCAACTTCACGGTCAGAGTTCGATCTCTACCACGAGACTTTGGTCAACAGACCCGGCCCATACCGTCCCGTTGTTTCAACCAGAAGATCTGATACCAAACTGTAACATACCTAGCCACCCACATGCCGAGTATGCTACCTGCACGCCCACCCTCATACTTCTTTCTCATGATGATACCTTCTTTATTTATTAAGGATGCATAAGATAACAAAATTAATGACATGCAAAATAGTACCCAACAAGCATGCATATTCTAAAGATTCAATTAACAATAATTAACTATATAGTGAAAATACATTCATACATAGATAATAATATCACAGTAGAGAGAACTTATCTTTATAAAAAGGCGACACCAACTGGCTGCAGACCAAGGATGTTCCACCCAACCGTAGACACCACTACTCTAAATATCAACAACAGTGTCACCCCCGAGCCAGGGCTATGAATCCACAAGGACGGTTCTAGAGTGTTACTAGGGTTCCCAAACCAGTCATCTCTCAATCTCTCACAAGTTTCCCAGCACCTACAACAATCCAAGTACCCAAATATCTTCTATCTAGCTTGTGCCACTCGAGAGAATGGACCTCCACCCTTCTCTGCCATGCAGTCCCTCAGACAACCCTTCTCCTTCCTGCCAGGGCTTCCAGCACAGCTGGTCCAGAATTTCAATGCTGGAACTCTTAGGACTCACAGTTGTGATCCAAATAGGGCATAAACCAATGCATTTCAGACATGCAGGCCCCAGGTCACCGCTGGATCACACCAACGACCACTACAACCAAATATCCCATGGCTAATTCTTCAGCAGCTCGGATTCCCTTCCCAAGACAAGACGCAGAGGATGATGGATCAATGGATGAGTTAGGGGGGGTATTGGAGTGCGTACATGGGAGTGCGTGAAGGAAAAATGGTATGAATAGGGAATAAATGAACAATCCATCAGTCGAACCCCCCCATCAAACCAGAGGTGGGTTTAAGAAACTTTGTGGGGGAAATCAAGAACCTCCTGGCCTTCCCCAAGAACCTCACGCAACTGATCCCTTCCCTTAGACAAAAATGGTAATTAACATGGGAATAAACACTTAGCCCCTCAATCCCCCCTCTCTCACGAAATGATAGCCCCCTATAACTCTAGTCCTCATTCGTCTAGCAACCAATGATGTATTTATTAATATTAATGATAAAAACATTACATGTCTTGGGAACATTGACCTTTTAATAATTGTTTGGGCACTCTGGCCTCTCAGCATTGTAACAATACATTATTTAAAATGGGGTTTCAAAACCTGGGGTGTTACAGTACAATAAAAACAATGACCATAAAATAAATTTACATACCTGGGAGTGAATGATCTTATTTAATGTGTAGTCCTTCTAAATTCCTTCCTTGACTGATCATAATCATGATTAAGGATTCTTTGTGGCTTGAATGTGGAGGGTCTTCTTCTGTAGTCTTCTTCTTGAGTATTTTTCACTTCTAGAATGTTCTTCTTTAGGGGTTTGCATTATTCTTTATTCATCGAACCTTTGATGGCTTCTGCACAATTCTTTGGCTTCTCTTCATTCCTACTTTCTGGTACTTCAATTGATGATGTGAATTCTTCTGTCTCTTTAACGTTCTTCCTGATATGGATGAATTTGAATCTTAGTGTGACAACTTCTTCTTCAATATTTTCAACCTCTTCTTCTTTCTTCATCATCTGAGACTTTATGACTTCTTATGTTCTCATTGCTTCTTCAAGTTGGATCTTTAATGTGATTGTTTCTTCTTGAATTCTTTTCTCTTCTTGACCAAACTTTTCCTCAAGTTGGTTTAGATTGTTAGTTCTTTCCTTAAGATGATCTGTTAGTATCTTATCTCTCATTTCTTCTTCTTCTAGTTGGGCTCTTAAGTTCTTGATGACTTTTTGGGTGTCTTCCAAAATATTAACACTTTCCTTTTGCTTCATCAATTCTTTTTCGAGTGACATATTTTCTTCTCTTTCTTTCCTTAGTTCCTCTAAAGCACTGATTAGTTCTGCTTCATGATTCTTTTCTTTTTCAATCTCAATATTGTCTTCTATTTCATTAAGATTTTTTGTCTCATCACTTTCAATTTTCAAATAAAGGAATTCAAATTCAAGGTGTCCGCGCTTTTCAAAATTAAAGCAAAAGAACTCACCTTTGTTGGCTTCTGTCGCTTCACACTCTTCTTCTTATGGATCCGTCTCACATGATGAACATCTTTCTTCTTGTTTTGTACATGTATCTTCTTTATCAAACTCTAACTCTGTGATGGGAGAAAAATAGATATTATGTAACTTATCCCAAAGTTCTTTATCTAATGAACAATTACTAACATTTTCTCCTACCGGATTAGGTAATCCTTCCCAGATGAAATCCATTGCTATTTTGTTATTCTTCTTCAATTCCTTCTTGGTTGCGGTCTTTGATTTCTTTGTAGCATTGTATCCTGTCACAACTAAATACCAAATATCATATCCATGTGCCTCTAACTTTTTTTTCACTCTTTTTCTCCACATCTCATACTTCATACCATTCTGACCATCGAACTGTGGTATTCCATTTCTATACAAATTGTTTCTCTCCATGATCTTCCTTCTCTTAAATTGATTTATTGAAGGACTTGCTTTGATACCAATTGTTGGATTACTGAAAGCGGGGGTGAATCAGTAATGAGCAATTTATACCACTTATTAATCCTTTTAACCAACTTTTTCCACTTAACCACTTTGCCAACTTTATTATTTAATTAATTTATCCTTGCAACCACATTGACTAGAAATGTTCTTGAAGACTTTCTAGAATATTTGACTTATTGTTGACTTTCTAGGGGCTTCTAGAATACTCTTGGGGGTCCTCCAACTTCACAAAGCCATATCTCACTAACCGTGAGGAACCACGTGGCATTCCACATATCAACATAAATGGCATGATGTGTACTATCCATATAGAATAGTCTTACCTACATATTCACTGATATTCATGCCTTTATACCTAAAACAAATTCGGGCCCCTTACCCATACCTTTGTGCTACCAGAATTCGCTACCAGACTTCTCCAAGGGTTGAAATCAATCTCTAAGGGTTGACATCATTCTACAATATCACTCTCCAAGGGTTGACATCAATGAAAACCATCAATCCAAACCAAATGTCCATCAACCTAAGACAACTTTCTGACATGGAGTGGACCTAAAAGAGTAGAGGAGAAAAAGAGCTGAGAGGTACGCAAGAAGAGTTGAGTTAAAGAGAAGATTAGAAGAGAACGATGGAAAAGTATTATCCAAGGGTGCATGATGAGGGGTCGGGTCTAGGATGAAGAGAAAATAAATCACACCAAGTGGTAGTGCGGGAGTGGATGTTGTGCCAAAGTGGAGCACAGATGAAAATAGTCTCGCGAAGAGGTGTGGCATAGAGGATATGGTTTCCAGTAGTGAGACTAGTACGGAGCTAGGTGAAAAAGTCTGCCCCATTTAGCTATTGTGGAGTTTCACAAACTTAGAATAATATGGATCACAGAGCAATGGTGTGCTGATAAGGAGAGAGGATGGCGTGCAAAGTAGTAGTGTGTTGAGTAGAGGGAGTGATTTTTCACAAGGTGGCATTGCGCATATCAGACCGGGATATGAAGTGTGGGTGTGTAGTGTGTGGATCATACCAAAGGAAGTAGCACACTTTTGTGGTGCATGGTAAGGATAAGAAGGAGAAAAAGGGTGGTTAGCATAGTGGCATCGACAAAGGAAGATATCGAGGAGGACCTCGAGGTGGATATGATCACGGTCATAGTCACGGATATGGTGGAGGAGGTGGTAGACCTCCCACATGTATCAATTGCGGTGAGAATGGTCACATATCATGATTTGCACTAAGTTGCACATGCTCTGCACATATTTTTATAGTCCAGAACATGTAAATGAGGACTGTCCCCAACTTATTTAATAAGTGGGAGGACAATAAGACCAATTGTAGCATGATGCATTCAGAGTTGTGCAAAAAAAAAAGAAGAATAACAAGGGAGAAGACATCTAAGTAGTAACCCACAGAGGGGTGAAGACATAGGCAGACTTAGAGTATGGTGAAGGATAGGATCAAAAAACAAATGAAAAGATCAGGAAGGCACCCTAGCCCCCTCATAATTCTGATGCTTCTTAGTAGAATTAGTTTATGTGTGATGCACAAAGAACCCTTGAAGAAGAAACAGTACATGAGGAGACTCAACGCGCAAGTCAGAGGTCTCTTGAAGAGGCACGAATCCGAGAGTAAGTATAGAGGGAGACACAAAGGTCACTGGAAGAAGCATGAATCCATGAAGAGGTGCATCGAGCGATGTAGAGGTCACTGGAAGAAGCTCGTGTGCACGAAGAATTACAACACATGATACAAAGATATTTGGAGGAGGCTTGTGTGTGCGGGGTAATATAACATGCAACCAAAATATCGATAGAAGAATCATGTAGAAAGAATACACTGTGACAAGTTGAGCAAAAGGATTATGAAGAACAATGTGAGGAAGAGCTGCAATGCACAATGCATGTAGAAACCTTGCGCAACCTAGGTAGCATGGAAGAAGACAAAGATCAAGTCAATACCTTCTTACACTAATGTTTACACTTGCTTATATATATATAAGTTTCAATTAAGTTGACTAAGACTGTTCAACTCCTGCTAACTAAAAATGTGGATCTGTCACCTAAGTTGTTGCTGGAAATTTGGAATTTAACATTTGATGTTGATCATGTTTGATAGAGAGATTGGTGGGTATACACACTTATTATATACCTAAAGGTTCTACATTTATTTTGATAGGAGTTCAACGTTTCTCCTTTAAATCTAGAAAAAATTTCCAAAATTAAAGTTTATGGAAAAATTATTGAGAAAGTCCATATACTCTATTTCTCGATGAATGTTTTGGTTGCCTTCTAATGCCAATCCTTTGCCTCAAATGTTCGATTCACTTGACCAAAATATGTTTGCCTCAAATGTTCAATTCACTTAACTAAATATGTTCCTCAAATGTTTGATTCACTTGACCAAATATGTTCTGGGATTGTGCTTTGCCACCTGAGACTATAGAAATGTTATTAAATGTTATTTTACTTGCCAAATGATTTGTGAGAATATTGACCAATCTCCACACTACCAAATTCATCTTTGGAAAAAGATATTTTTGTAACAACTTGAGATATTTAGGATGCATTCTTTCTCCATGGGAAAGACACGAAATCACATCATTAGGAAAAAGTCTTCAGTTGAAATTCGATCCAAGAACTAAATAATCTGCTGAGCCATGTGCTCCTTACACAGACCAACTATAAGAACAAAATATACAATTCTATCAAGATCACAACCTTCTCCCAACATTAGAGACATGAGAACCAATGCATAGATGTGCATGTCTAGACCTTTCCTCTGGTGCAAAGGGCTAGTTAAAGAGTCTATAACTTCAAAGATCATAAGAAATTGCATGAAACCATATGATGTTTCCATGAATACCATATCTCTGGAAATGTTTGTAGTAATATCACAATTGTACCTAATCCAATATCCACAATGTGTAAATTGAGCCCTCCAACATCAATGTGTTGTAGTTTTTCTATTGTTTATGGATTAATATTAAATGATCTGCAAACTTAAATTTGCACCTCTACTACCCTGCGATGAATACTGAAATTATGTGATGATATTCTCATTCTTCGGATGTTCTTGTGGGTCATTTGTAATCATGTTGAGACTTGGTAAGTGCCTTCAATCAACATTTGGGCTCTTTTACTTGGCATTTTTGGCACCCTTACTCTAACCATATCTCACCACACAAGCATGTAAAGAACCATCACATTAGATCTTGACATTGCCTTGTTTTCTAGAACAAACACTGATACAACACTTTCCATTGTAATGCGAATAGCTAAAACAGGCTTAGTAAATTGAATCGAAATTGCAATAAGATGTGCCTTTGTATTTCCGGGTGAATTTTTATTGAGATGCACTTGCGGTGTTGAAATATCATAAGAAAATATCTCTGATGCCGGAAGAGAAACAACTATCCCTATTCTAGAAAACATGTCCCACTGAACATTTTCATCAGTCTTTCTGCCCCTCTCAATACACTTGACTGCTACCAACTCTCTAGTTTGTCTTGCATAATCCATGGTGATCTTGCATAATCCATGGCGATCCTGAAATTGCTCAAGCCAATGTCATTGACAAGCTCATATTGATCATTGTCAAACATAAAGAGAAAAAAAATTGTTCACTACACTATCTATTTCCTTCAATAATTTCTCAATAACATAATACCTCCTCACATTTTCAGCCACAACAAAATGAACCAGAAATGCCCCTATCCACAAAGGGAAAAGCCATAAAGATATACATATAAATATACACACTTACAGTCCTATGAAAAAACTGAAAGTGGCACCTTTAGAACCGAGATGGATAAACTGCAACAATGAGGAAATATAGGTGTGGGCCGCTGGTGGTGAGTGAGTAGAGGAGAAAGATTCTCATGACATTTGTAGTAGTGCGGGTTAATGAAGTGGCTTGACAGAGGCTAGAGTTTGGACACATGAAATTAATTATCTTTTTTTATGTTTGTTAGTTAGTTTGTGACCTATGAGACTAGCCTATGGCTGAGAAACCGCGATTCAAGGGCATATAAGTCATCAAAATCACCCGGGGATCGCACCTGGCCTGAGCCACACCAACCCTTAACATGGATGGATTTTTTGTCCCCGCAGGTTTCGAACCGATGACTTTAACATCACAGAGTGCCTTAATAACACACTCCCTCACTGAATGTCCTACACCTCGGGGACCACATGAAATTAAATATCACCCTCCATTCATTCACAAAATTAATGGATAAAATCAATATCATATAACAAAATAGCAATTACTTTATTTCATATGCCACGGTTGAGCCACCTGTGAGTGCACTCTTCAATACTTAACATTTGGACTCGATGCTTGAAACTGTTGAACACTTTGATATTTTGGTATATCCCACATGCACAAGAAATAGATTTAATTAACACCTTATATGGTTGGGTGCTCTTAATGTTATTTGACTTTTTGTGCACAATCTATGGACTCGTAAGGCTCCATGGGTGGGCTTTGAAACTTGGTGGTTGACCTGGAAATTGATTGTTTAAGGATTTGAGGTTTGGGTTAAGAATTGGAATTTAGACAACAGACCAAATATATTTTATTTGACAATTAAACATATTTTTTAATTAAATATTATAAAATCATTACAATTTAACAGATTTTTTAATTAAACTATTATAAAATTTGATTAAAAAATCATCACAATTTTTTAAATTAAACTATTATAAAATTTAATTAAAAAATCATCAAATGATATTTGACAATTTAATAGATTGTTTAATTAAACTATTATAAAATCATCAAATGATAGAATCGATCATATTCGACAATTTAACAGATTTTTCAATTAAACTATTATAAAATCATCAAATGATAGAATCGATAGTTTATAGATAGAATCACTAGTTTAAGGATTTGAAGTTTGGATTTGAAGTTTGGACAATTTAACAGATTTTTTAATTAAACTATTATAAAATCATCAAATGATAATTGATTTTTTAATTAAATTATTATAAAATCATCAAATGATAGAATCGATAATATTTGACAATTTAACATATTTTTTAATTAAACTATTATAAAATCATCAAATGATAGAATTGATAGTTTAATGATAGAATCACTAGTTTAAGGATTTGAAGTTTGGACAATTTAACAGATTTTTTAATTAAACTATTATAAAATCATCAAATGATAACTGATTTTTAATTAAACTATTATAAAATTATCAAATGATAGAATCGATAAATTAAACTATTATAAAATCATCAAATGATAACCGATTTTTTAATTAAACTATTATAAAATCATCAAATGATAGAATCGATAGTTTAAGGATTTGAAGTTTGGGTTCAGAATTGGAATTCAGACAAAAGACCCAATATTTTTTATTTGACAATTTAACCGATTTTTTAATTAAACTATTATAAAATTATCAAATAATTTTAAAACAAAATTATTTTTGTTTACAATTTTTGGGGTTTTGGATAAAAGAAAACAAAGGTTAACATGGATTTTCTCATAAAAACTATTTAACAATTTAATTTCTTTTTAATTAAACTATTATAAAATTATCAAATGATTTTAAAACATAATTATTTTTGTTTAAAATTTTTGGGGTTTTGGATAAAAGAAAACAAAGGTTAACATGGATTTTCTCATAAAAACAAAGATAATGAGGGATCAGAAGGATAAAACTCTTTTATTTGACAATTTAACCGATTTTTTAATTAAACTATTATAAAATCATCAAATGATTTTAAAACAAAATTATTTTTCTTTTAAAATTATTATTTGACAATTTAACCGATTTTTTAATTAATCTATTATAAAATCATCAATTGTTTTTAAAACAAAATTATTTTTGTTTAAAATTTTTGGGGTTTTGGATAAAAGAAAACAAAGGTTAACCTAGATCTTCTCATAAAAAGTGTTAAAGTTGAAGCTATTATTAGGTTTCTTTCAATTTATTAGATAACCATAGCATAGATAGGATCACTGAGAGAAACACAATCATAGAGTACACAAGAATTTATCTCGAGAAACCCTCAATGGGAAGAAAACCCAGCAAAAATTCTTTAATATAGATTCAATAATCAAGTATATCACCAGAATAACTCTCTCTCTACGAGAGACAAACTACCATGATGATCGACCAGAAAATAATCAAAGAATAGAGAATATCCTCTCCAAGCAATGCACCTCTCTCTCTTCCTTATTTCGGCAACTGGTAACTTGCAGCTTCCTTCAATACTTGCGCACTAGATGAGTGAGCTGAGTGAGTGAACAAATGAATGGTTGGATTCCTTTATTTATACAAACTGGCAAGCACTGAAAGGAGGTGTCTCTTCACTGGCAGGGATGACTTGTCTTTCTAGGTGGTTAGAACCACTTTAATTTTCCTGGGGGATGACTTCTTAATTTTCATATTAAAATTAGGGTTTGACCAATCCGCAAAAGGGGATTTGGTCAATTACAATGCCCAACATGATCAATCCACAAAAGGGGATTGATATAATGAATAATATATCAATAATAAATAGAATACTCTTTACAGTTACAATATTTCAACACTCCCTCTTAACAAGAAGGGTATTCTTTATCTTTTGACAGGTCACTGGATGTCATCATCAACTGAACAATATCATCTAGGCAATATCATCAATCAACTAGACAATAACATCAACTAGGTAACAACATCCACTGGATAACATCATCAACTAGGCAATATCATCAATTGGATAACAAGAGGCATCAATATAATCCACTTGGTCATCGGGCATCACGAACACTGATTGGTTCTCCATGAATCCATATTAAAGAAGTTTTGTTCTCTTTATCTTCGCGCAAAAGATATTGTTTGCTTCTTTCATCTTCATGAAGAATATACTCTTTCTTATCTTCACACAAAAGATATCTTATCTTCACACATAAGATGTCTTATCTTCACACAGAAGATATTCTATGCATTTTCCCATTCCTTTTATGTTCTCCCTTCTCTTGTAGTCGTCTATCTCACCCATCCACTGGGGAGGACTACTACCATAAATTCACTCCTATTCATCCCACATGAACTAGAGAAGCTAAGATGCTATCCTGGGCAATACTATACTCCCTTTCCATGATCCATGCAGGATCACGACACAAACCTCAAGAGCCAAATAACCATTCCACATGGTCAAGGTTTGTGTTCCAGGCTACTCAATCCTTGGCTAGAGGAGAGTATATGCCCATTGCCCCTTAGAGAAACATCCACACTCCTCTCTATGAGGGTATTCTAGCATGTCCCTAGAGTATCCAAAACTCAATACTTGAACAAAGGCCAACCTTGGAAAATTTCTCATTCCCCTTCTCTACGAAGGTCTCTTTTATTTTCCTTCTCTATGAAGGTATACCTGTGGGATTTCTCATTCCTTCTCTACGAAGGTCTAGCTATGGGATATGAAAAAAAATATCTTGTGGTCCAAAATATTTCCATGGTATAATACCATGCTACCCATATGTTGGGCACCATCCATCTTCTTTCCTAATTGCACCAAATCATCATCCTCCATTTTGAACTCGAAGACATAACTCCCTCTTGCACCAAACTAAGATCTTCTAATCATCATCCTTGAAGTTCTCTTCTGTAGTATCCTGGGTGCCTTCTTGAGTTCGAACATTTCTTTCTTTCTGACTTCATATTGGATCAACTTGCTCCCTCTGCATATATAAGAATGGTATTGGAGCAACCTGCAGTTACATGCATCTCATAAACTCTATCTGAGTATCCATCTTTCTCTTCATATTGAACATTTCTGCTCTGCATCTTTAGGAGCCTCCTACTCCTATATAAATACTGGATACTTTCTGGTTCTTACTGACTATCATGATATCATAAGTCCTTCTCATGTTTTCTAACTTCTGCAAGTCAAGGTGACGCAAGGCGGTCGGTTACCTTCCCCGATAACTCCTCGCCCGCTCACAGGACCTTCTTTCCCCTCTGCCCAAAGAACGTAGGTGTTCTTCTATTCCCTTATCAGAATATCTACCCACAGGTTCTTCCTTATTCGACCCCCTTCTCTGCACTCGGAGGATCGGAACTTCGTTCTTCGTGAGTTCTCTATTGATCAATTGGGCTCTCGAATCCCCGAGACCCGATGCGCTAGTCAACACTGACTCCCTTTTGCCTTATCGGAACCCCTGTTCTATCACGACCTCGCTACTCGTGATGTCAAGCTCTCGGTTTTCCAACTCCCGAGTTCCGAAGTACCGAGACGCCGAAATTATCCTGTCGCGATTTTGCCACCTCGCGCTCTCGCGACCCGAACCTCCTAATATTTGGGCTTTCAGCTTACGAGACCTTATCTCGCGAGATCTCCTATCTCGGCCACCTGTCGCCCACTCACTTCTGCGGTCCCACACGGCTTCCATCACCGTCGGAATATCGCACCTCGCGACTTCGCGACTTCTGTTGTCGAGAACATGGGTGTCAACCTATGAAGCTCCGATGCACGATCCTACATGAAGATATGACGGTTCTCGTAACTTCGCGAGATTCTCTTGGAGGCTCTCGACCATCCATCCTTCCAAATGAATTCCTACGAATCGAGCAAAATGCTTCTCACCCGAAGACTTGTTTCTCCTGTGTGCACCTTCGCGCTTACTCGATCGCTTCAATGCACAACCTTTCCGTGCAATCCTCCAACGGATTCAAAGGCCTACTCCTCTTGAGCTTCAAACCTTTGAGTGTTCCAACGAAATGAACCAAGTGCTTCCTCCACAAAGACTTGTTCACCCCTTCGCCAACTTGCGACACTCCTGCAAGTTTTCAATAACTATTTCCCTGCATATACCCTTCGCGAATTCGAAGGTTTACTCCTTCCTGAACTTCTCTCACAACTTTCGAGTCCCTTCCGGAAACCCCCTGCACGCACTCCTTGCGGCGAAACTTCAACAACGACTAAGTGTCGAAGCCCTTCGATCCTGCGCACTCCTGCAACAAAAATCCTTCAACTCCTTAGCTCAGAATCGCAACTCTAAGTCTTCTTTTAGCCTGCGCATTCCTTGCACGGCTCTGGTGCCAAATCTGCACTTCTTGGAACTTAGAACAAAAGTTATCTCTATCTGAACCCTTCTGTCGATGCACTCCTTGCGAACGATTCAACTGCACTCCTTGCAGGAATTCCCTGGTTCAAGATAGAGAAACAATTGAACTAACTCCTTGTTCTCACAGACTTCAATTCAACCATGAAATCACATACACAACATATGAAAGAAAATGTATGGTAGAAAGAAAACATTCATGAGCATATTAACATAAATACACAGAGAGTAACACAACCATGGAATTGAATCAAAGTATTCTTCTATTAATTCAATGTCTGTACATGGGTGTTCTTCATACACTTCTCTGCATGCTCTTCTCTTCAACAATGTTGCTTCATAATAATACAATGATACAAAGGAGGGTGTCTATATCCATTTTCCCTCTTGCGCTCTAAAGCTATCAAATCTAGAATTAAGTTCCTATCTAACTACATTAACTATCATAAATGCCTCATCTACCTAAGGACGTGAGCTATCCGCTCAAGGTCCATTACAATACACAAAGTGCGCCTCATTAACTTCAACACATTTAATGGTTTGCGCAATAATTTCAAGGTGCTTTCAAAAAGAGATTTGTGCTGGCTTGTCCAGCTGTCCTCTACTTTCGTGCTAGCTCGCTTGATGTGGGTGATGCTCCTGCATCATACTCCCTCGCTTAAAAAATTTCATGGGCTCCTATCCACGAGCTACTGTACAGTCTGTCCGTGCTTCTGGATCATCATTTCAGTCTCCCAGCTGGCATCCTCCACTAGGTGGTTCTTCCACTTGACCAAATACTCAAAATACTGCTTTCGCCTTGTATTCTTACCTGCTCGCTTGTCCAGTATGCATTCCATCTGTGGCTTTTCTGCTACTGGTAATTGATTTATCCACTAGGCTTATGGATCCTCAGTTCTAGTCTCTGTTTCTTCAGCCCTGTATGGATATAAATCTGCAATATTAAATATTGGAGATATCCCGATGCCATCCGGCAATTCGATTTCATAAGCATTTTCTCTGAATTTCCTCAGGACTCTGCATGGTCCGATTTTCTTCATTTTCAATTTATTGTATGTTCCCCTCGAGAACCTCTCTTTTCTTAAGTGTGCCAGAACTAGATCACCAACTTCAAACTGAAGTTGTCTCCGATGCTGATCTGCCCTGCGCTTATATTCTTGGCTTGAATTCATCAGTCGCTACTTCACTTGACTGTGAAGTTCCTGCATCGCCTCAGCAAATTCTTCTGCACTAGCACTGCTAGTCGCAGTTTGTTCTGAATCTCGCAATTCAGAAACTCCTCTCGGTTGCATCCCATATACAACCTGAAATGGACTTCTTCCTGTGCTTCTGTTCACTGAATCGTTGTATGCAAACTCTGCCTGTGGCAACACATTGTCCCAGCTGCTATGGTGCTCTGTCACCAAGCTCCTCAACAAATCTCCCAGACTTCTGTTGACCACTTCTGTTTGTCCATCCGTCTGAGGATGATAAGCAGAACTAAACGCCAGATTAGTTCCTAGCTTCTTCCATAGCGTCCTCCAAAAATGCCCAATAAATTTTGTGTCTCTGTCCGAAACAATACTTTTCGGCAATCCATGAAGTCTCATGACCTCTTTGAAAAACAAGTTTGCGATGTGAGTCGCATCGCTGGTCTTCTGGCATGGAATGAAATGTGCCATCTTTGAAAACCTGTCCATGACTACAAAGATGGAATCAACTCCTCTTTGCGTCCTCGGCAATCCCAATACGAAATCCATGCTGATCGCCTCCCATGGCCTCTTTGGTATGGGCAATGGCTGATAAAAACCTGTATTCTTCTTTCTTCCCTTTGAATGCTGACAAATTCGACATCTGTCAACAAACCACTTGACCTCTGAGCACATCCCCAGCCAAAAATATGACTTGCTCAGCTTGGCAAATGTTTTTTCATGGCCAAAATGCCCTGCTAAACCACTGATGTGCTTCTCCTTCAACAGGTTCTCCCTCATGGAGCAATTTGGAATACACAGTTGATTGCCTCTGAACAAAAATCCTTCCTGGATCATATAATCTATCCAAGGACTCCTGTCTCTGAGAACTGGATTCTCAGCTGCTTCATACGCTTCTCCAAAATCTGCATCTCCTGTGTACATATCCCTGAGATTTTCAAAACCCATTGTTTTGACTCGAAATTCTTGCAGCAACAAACATTTCCTGCTCAAAGCATCAGCCACTTTGTTAGCAGTACCTGAAATGTGTTTTATTACAAACGTAAAATTCTGCATATACTCTACCCATTTATCATGTTTCTGATTCAACTTCTCCTGTTGACTCACAAACTGCAATGCATGATTATCACTGTACAATATAAATTCCCTTGGGATCAAGTAATTCCTCCACTTCTTCAGTGCCTGTATGATAGCATAAAATTCCTTATCATACGTGGAGTATTTCAGTTTTGCCTCATCCAACTTCTCGCTGAAATATGCAACTGGTCTGTCATCCTGACTTAAGACCGCTCCTATGGCATACCCACTGGCATCACATTTCACCTGGAATGTCTTCTGAAAATCTGGCAACACCAACACTGGTTGCTCTATGATTTTTCGCTTCAACAGATTGAAGCTCTTCTCAGCCTCGGTTGTCCAATGAAAAATCTTATGTCGCTTCTTCACTGTGTCCATCATCGCTGCGCTAATCCCACTAAAATTCCTGATGAATTTTCGGTAGAAACTAGCCAAACCATGGAAACTTCTCACCTCAAAAATATTTCTCGGTGATGGGCAATTTTTAATTACTTCCACCTTTTCTGGATCCATCCTCAACTCATTCACTGAAATAACAAAACCCAAGTAAATGAGCTCTGTCTTCATAAATGAACATTTCTTTATGTTGATCAATAGCTTCTCCCGCTATAGCTTCTTCATCACAATGGCCAAATGCTTCAAGTGTTCAGCCTCTGATTTACTGTAAATCAGTATATCATCCAAATAAACAATGACGAACTTTCCGATGAACTCCCTCAGGACTTCATTCATCAATATCATAAAATTACTTGGCGCATTTGTCAATCCAAATGGCATGACTAGCCATTCATACAACCCTTCATTTGTTTTGAAGGTTGTCTTCCACTCATCGCCTTCTCTCATGCGAATTTGATGATAACCACTTTTCAAATCTATTTTTGAAAAATAATTTGCCCCGCTCAGGCAATCCATCAGATCATCCATCCTCGATAGTGGAAATATGTACCTGATGGTTATCTTGTTGATCTCCCTTGAGTCGCTACACATCCTCCAGCCTCTGTCTTTCTTCGGACTGAGCACTGTTGGAACAACACATGGCTTCAAGCTCTCCCTGACTAATCCTTTGTCCATCAAATATTGGACTTTTCTTTTGACTTCCTCATTCTCCTCTGGCGTCAACCTGTACGTGGATTTGTTTGGAAAACTAGCCCCTGGTATGAGGTCTATGTGATGACTCACACTTCGCATCGGTGGTAACGAATGAGGTAATTTGTCCACTATGATATCAACAAACTCTTCCAGCAGTTCCTGAACTTCATCTGGTAAATCATCCACTCTTGTGCTAGTCAAAGCAATCCTTAGCTTTCTGACAACAAAGAATTATGGATCTTCATTTTTCTCAACCTCTGTAAGAAGTTCCTTCCCACTCATGAGAAGTATTGTGCTGTCTACTTCCGGCTTCACTTCTTTATCCTTTATTGGAAGCAACATATGGGTTCTCCCATTCTTCTCCAAAGTATATGTGTTCATTCTCCCATCATGAATCACATTTCTGTTATATTTCCATGGTCTACCCAGCAATAGATGACATACATCCATGGGAATAACATCACACAGAATCTGATCATTATACCCACCTATTTTGAATTCAACCAAGCATTGTTTGGTGACACTCACCTGATGTCCCTTCTATAGCCATGAAACTTTGTATGGACTCGGGTGATCAGTCGTCTCCAGCTCTAATTTCTCCACCATCTCGGTTGAAATGAGATTGTCTATGCTTCCACTGTCCATGATGACCTTGCATTTCCTGTCCTTGGTCTTGCAAGCTGTTCTGAACAGTCTGGTCCTTTGCACTGAGCTTTCCATATCTTTCGCCTTCGCACCCATCCTAGCAATGGCTCTGATCAACCATTCGGTTGATGCATCTTCTTCTGTGACCTCTGCTTCATGTCCAGCTTCTTCTTCAACCTCAGAATCACTAAGATTCCCAGCACCAACTCCGCGTCTTTGTGTTGTCTCCATCTCCTCAAGTCTTGCTCGGGGATCTCTCATCTATCGCTCCATTTCTGGATTTCCTGCTAGTTGTCTGCCTCTACCTCTCACCTCCCTGTCTTCAGGATCAGGTGATTGCCTTTCTCTTCTTGGCGGCATGACGAATTTTCTCCTTCTCTTCTGCTACAGAAAGCAAAAGAAATCCTGCTCTGATACCACTCTGACGCAAGGCGGTCGGTTACCTTCCCCGATAACTCCTCGCCCGCTCACAGGACCTTCTTTCCCCTCGGCTCGAAGAACGTAGGTGTTCTTCTATTCCCTTATCGGAATATCTACCCACAGGTTCTTTCTTATTTGACCCCCTTCTCTACACTCGAAGGATCAGAACTTCACGCTTCATGAGTTCTCTATTGATCAACTGGGCTCTCGAATCCCCGAGACTCGACACGCCAGTCAACACTAACTCTCGAGTTTTGAAGTGTCGAGACGCCTAAATTCTCCTGTCGCAATTTTTCCACCTCATTCTCTCGCGACCCGAACCTCCTAATATTTGGGCTTTCAACTTACAAGCCCCGAGCTTGCGAGATCTCCTATCTCGGCCACCTGTCGCCCACTCACTTTTGCGGTCCCACACAGCTTACGTCACTGTCGGAATATCACACCTCGCGACTTCGCGACTTCTGTTGTCGAGAACACGGGCGTCAACCTACGAAGCTCCGATGCGCGATCCTACGTGAAGATCTGACGGTTCTTGTAACTTCACGAGATTCTCTTGGAGTCTCTTGAACGTCCATCCTTCCAAATGAATTCCTGCAAATCGAGCAAAATGCTTCTCACCCAAAGACTTGTTTCTCCTGCATGCACCTTCGCGCTTACTCGATCGCTTCAATGCACAACCTTTCCGTGCAATCCTCCAACGGATTCAAAGGCCTACTCCTCCTGAGATTCAAACCTTTGAGTGTTCTAGCGAAATGAACCAAGTGCTTCCTCCACAAAGACTTGTTCACCCCTTCGCCAACTTGCGACACTCCTGCAAGTTTTCAATAACTATTTCCTTGCATATACCCTTCACGAATTCGAAGGTTTACTCCTTCCTGAACTTCTCTCACAACTTTTGAGTCCCTTCCAGAAATCCCCTGCACGCACTCCTTGCGGCGAAACTTCAACAACGACTAAGTGTCGAAGCCCTTCGATCCTGCGCACTCCTGCAGCAGAAATCCTTCAACCCCTTAGCTCAGAATCACAACTCTGAGTCTTCTTTTAGCCTGTGCACGCCTTGCATGGCTCCGGTGCCAAATCTGCACTTCTTATAACTTAGAACAAAAGTTATCTCTATATGAACCCTTCTGTCAATGCACTCCTTGCGGACGATTCAACTGCACTCCTTGCAGGCATTCCCTGGTTCAAGATAGAGAAACAATTGAACTAACTCCTTATTCTCACAGACTTCAATTCAACCATGAAATCACATACACAACATATGAAAACAAATGTATGGAAGAAAGCAAACATTCATGAGCATATTAACATAAATACACAAAGAGTAACACAACCATGGAATTGAATCAAAGTATTCTTCTATTAATTCAATGTATGTACATGGGTGTTCTTCATACACTTCTCTGCATTCTCTTCTCTTCAACAATGTTGCTTCATAATAATACAATGATACAAAGGAGGGTGTCTATATCCGTTTTCCCTCTTGCGCTCTAAAGCTATCAAATCTAGAATTAAGTTCCTATCTAACTGCATTAACTATCATAAATGCCTCATCTACCTAAGGACGTGATCTATCCGCTCAAGGTCCATTACAATACACAAAGTGCGCCTCATTAACTTCAACACATTTAATGGTTTGTGCAACAATTTCAAGGTGCTTTCAAAAAGAGATTTGTGTTGGCTTGTCCAGTTGTCCTCTACTTTCGTGCTGGCTCGCTTGACGTGGGTGATGCTCCTGCATCACAAGGCATAAGTTCTTTCTTCCGAGAACTGTAAACTTACTTACAATATGCTTTATGAGATATGTCACTTAGCCAATCAGTCAATAACAATAAGTAGTAATCAAATAAAACTATATCATGATTTCTATCAGAGTAGTACACATATTTTCTTAAGCAAAATTTTTTCAACCATGTACACATCTGAAACCCTAATCATGAATAAGACTTTTGAACTCTTTTTCACTCTATCTATTAAATTACTAATTTTTCCCTTACTATCATAGTTTAACACATACCTTTGTCACTCTCATGAGTGATCATACCCGAAATAAATATTTTATCTCTTTCTTTATTCTCTTCTTTGATACTTCCTTCATAAATCTGCACAGACACTAAAATAAAACGAGGTTAATTAACATTCTCACAAAAATATAACTTGTAATGATAAAGTATTAAAGTAAACAAGATAATAAAAATAAATATGAATACTTATCTTTTATTTTTGTGTGGGGAAGCTCCACGAACTCCACCATTTGTTGTATTTCTTCAAATCAACTATCTTCAACTTAAAGTACATATTTCTCAATTTCTACTAAAGATTTCTTTGAGGGAGGAGATCCCTCTTCCTCTGCCACATGTGCTTGATGTTTTGTTTTCCCTTTTCCTTGAGGACAGTCATAGGAAAAGTGTCCCAAATTTTGACAGTTGTAGCATCTGGTATTTGAAACATCTTTCTTCTTATTTGGAACTCTTATAGAGTTAGCTTCTAGTTGTTCTTTGAATTGTGATATTTTGGAGAAATATTCCTGAATTGTTTCTCCTTTCTGCATCCTTGTATTCTTGAATTGAGTTCTTAGATTCATCTTATGATTGATGTCCGTTCCTTAATATAATCAGGTTAGGGCATCAAACATTTATTTTGGAGTCTTCTTTGAGGCCACTTGAGGAATCAAGTGATCTTTGATAGAATCCGCAATGATTCTTTTGGCCCTAACTATGTCTTTTTGGTGTTTTTCTTTAGCTGCAGTATCCACGGGTTCTGGTGCATTCTCTTTAATGAATATTACTAGGTCATTCTCTTCAAGAATGATTCAATTATATACTTCATGGAATGGAATTTTTCTACACCTTCTAGCTTGTCAACAAGCTTAGTGCTTGCAGACATATTTTACTTGGATCTAGGAAAATGACCAAAAAATGAAAATACTTAGGATTGAATTTTGAACTTATCAGGAGGTGTGCTTGGCTGAGGTGAGTAGCCTGGTGTGGTTATATTTCAAAAAATCCAAATTTTTCCCCTTCTAACTTGACCAACGGATTTTTGGACTGGTGCTTCTGGTTTTCTGGTACTTCTGGTTTCCTGGTACTTTTGGTTTTTTGGTACTTCTGGTACTAGTGAAAACTGGGGTTTCACTTTCTAGGAGTTTTATCCACTAAAAAGGTGCGCTGAAGGTGTCAATGAGTTACTTAGGATAGGATGCACTTTTTTATATGATATTTGGGATAAAATCCTCTTTAATAAAAAATCCCTAATTTTCTTATACGACAATAGTGATGTTTTTATTTTTCCTGTGAAAGATTCTCTCTTCAGCTTAGCTCTGATACCATGTTAAAGTTTAAGATATTATTAGGTTTCTTTTCAATTTAATAGATAACCATAACATACATAGGATCACTGAGAGAAAAACAATCAAAAAGTACATAAGCATTTATCCTCGGAAACCCTCAAGGGGAAGAATACCCAACAAAACTTCTTTAATATAGATTCAATAACCAAGTACAGCACCAGAATAACTCTCTCTCTATGAGAGACAAACTACCATGATGCTAGACCATAAAATAATTAAAGACTAGCGAATATCCTCTCTAAGAAATGCACCTCTCTCTCTTCCTTCTTCCGACAACTGATAACTTGCAGCTTCCTTCAATACTTGCGCACAAGATGAGTGAGTTGAGTGAGTGAACAAATGAGTGGTTGGCTTCCTTTATTTATACAAACTAGCAAGCGATGAAAGGAGGTGTCTCTTCATTGGAAGGGCCGACTTGTCTTTCTAGGTGGTTAGAGCCACTTTAATTTTCTTGGGGGGAGGCTTCTTAATTTGCATATTACAATTAGGGTTTGACCAATTTGTCAAAGGGGATTTGGTCAATTACAATGCCCGACATGATCAATCCACAAAAGGGGATTGATCTAATGAATAATAGATCAATAATAAATAGAATACTCTTTTCTCAATAGATCAATCATAAAGATAATGAGTAAAGGATAGACAGTGGATAAATATAAAGATAATGAGGAAAGGATAAACCTTTTTTATATGACAATTTAACCGGTTTTTTAATTAAACTATTAGAAAATCATCAAATGATTTAAAAACAAAATTATTTTTCTTTTGAAATTTTTGGGTTTTGGAACAAAGAAAACAAAGGTTAACATGGATCTTCTCATAAAAACAAAGATAATGAGGGATCAAAAGGATAGACCTCAACTCATGAAATTTTAGAATGCAAAATTTGACAAAATCAAAAGATTGGAGTGATGGGAGACTTGGCATAGTGTGATTTTAAAAATTTTTAAGGTGATCACAAACTTAGTAGAGTTTGTACAAACTTGAAAAAAAGGAAAAAAAATCGACAGAGATATTTTAGTGCTAACAGAAGTGAACCTCGAAGGAGTGAAAATAAAGGTTGACTTTGAAGTCGTCGAGATCATGGGTGATTCTGATTCCTACCTTGCATTGTTTGGAATTGATTGGGTCTTTGAAAATAATTTGGTGTTGATCTTGAGGAAGAGGTAGGTGTCCTTTTAAACTAATACCCTGCACATGGTCACGTGACTATACCCATATGAGGGTGACCACTACAATGAGTTCGCAGATGAGGATGTGTGGAGCCCGAGAATTCAAAATATTTACAAGGTCATGGGGCATAGAGAGGAGTGTCAAATCTTATGAAACATATTATGAGGATGCCCTAGAAAGATAGTATAATAATCTCTACATAGTGTCCACATGCAAATGCACATGAATCCAAAAAATAGTGTGATGGATCGAGTCTGAAATGTTTTGATTCCCCACGGTTAGATGGCACTAGGCCGATGGAGACATTCCTTAAAAGAGTTAAAATCCAATTTTGAAACCTTGGATATGATTCACCCATGGATCCCTGAGAAAGAAATGCAAATCTTCTCAATAAGAAAAGGGGGCCAAAAAGATAACATAAACACTCAAGGTACTAGTTGAATCATAGGAGGTCTCATCATGAGCCGATCTATTATGACCATGGGAATATAGAAGTATGAAATTACCACCTATCTGGTCACCAAACCAGGGTAGTGGCTCTTGGTGGCATATCCAAGAGAAAGGGGGTTTCATCACAAGCCACCTTCTCATTTCTGAGAAATGTTTTTGGATAACGTTGTCACTTTTGGTCATCAAGCCAGGATATTGGCCCTCAACTATTTCCTTGAAGCAAAAGATAAAAATATCAAAAGAAACAAAGATAAGAATAAAAGGCAATGAGTGGGATAGGAAACAATTTCATTCATGACAATGTGCATCTCGGCCTCCACAAAGGCACCCATAGGTAAGAATCTACATTTTCCTGTTATCACATGCACCCCATGCCAAAATATTTACCCCATTCCACTTCATACAATTACATTACTTGGAATATATCCCACCCGGGAAACACCCCAAACTTAAGAGAGGTTAGCCCAATAGGACACCCTGAGACCCTCTCCAAAATCAACTCGTCAAATTTCATAATATCTTTGAGAATTTGTTTGGGATTAGGGGGAGTTTAATGCACATGTTTGGGTAATTTAATTATTGAATGTGATTCACATGATATAATCCTTGTGACTTATGAACCCCTGGAGGGCTTACTTGTTTTTCGTGCAGGACCTTTCCCGGTGGATAGGTACATTGAAGGATAGTACCATGAAGAAGGAAGTTGTTTCCTTTGGAGGCACTCTAGTAGGCCTTAGACAAATGAGCTCTACCTTCATTCACTTGGAATATGGCCTTGGGAGGCCTAGAGACCATCCATCTATCCCATGATGTCATATTGGAGGGGCTAGGGCTTAATGCAGGGATGCCCCAGTGAAAGAAGAAAGTTTTCACAACGTTCTAGCAAACAAATGTGAGATTGATCCCTATGAGGGGAAACGTTCCATCATTAAAGGAAGTACATCCACCATGAGAGCTCAACATCACCCTAGAAGGGCATGACCTCACCCCTAAAGGATTTTTTAGTAGCAAATTAATTTTTGTGAGAAACTGGCCAGGTCGGCCTTCCGTTTTGACCTAAAATTAATTAAGGTCATAAATTTGTATAAATAAGGAAAAGGTACATTTATTTTGAATCATAACTTGTCATTGGACAAGAGGAGGACTGAAATTTTCTCCCCTCTTGGGTTATTGGATAAAATAAGGAGGCATTACTCTTGTTTAAGGCTTATCTTTGCAAATTGGATCATTTTTTGAAGTTTTATGGTGATGTTGCATGGTATATTCATGATTATTCTTGGTGCAAGTAAGTAGAATTTGCATTTTGTCATCTATTGAATGGTTTATTGCATGGTTTTATTTTCTCATACAAGATTATGAAATTGCATGGTGTATTTAATTCTTGAAGTAAGAAACTTAAGATGCTACTTTCTTACTTTTGTATTTGTCAATATTTCACTAAATTGATCTAGTAACTAGTGAAACCCTAGAGCCCTAAAGTGATATCACTCTTGAGGTTTGCATTTTGTTATTGTTGCATAATTATTTACTCCATAAAAAGGCCAAGGAGAGAAAGGCACTAGGGCCTAGAAGTGCCTACACCCTAGCACTTTGTTTCTTGAGGTCAAAATCTAGGAGGACTTAAGTTGCTACTCCTCCTAGACTTTTTC
Source organism: Picea glauca (assembly GCA_000966675.3). Lineage (NCBI taxonomy): Eukaryota > Viridiplantae > Streptophyta > Pinopsida > Pinales > Pinaceae > Picea > Picea glauca. The sequence continues at coordinate 573,115 of JZKD02S1667850.1, forward strand.
CCTCTTAGAAGTTTGTGTATTATCATTAGTTATTTTCCTTATAAGAAGCCACCATATTTGACTACATTACCCTAGAAAGGCATTAGTCCTTGTCTTCTTCCCTTTGACAAGAAAACTTAAAACTTTCGAACTCCCTTTTCAACTTGAAAATTTCACTAACTTATCTTGTTGTTTCTACAACAATCATTTAGCAGCTCTAAAAATCACACTAACTAAGCTAACCTAACCAGAAATTTTCACTAACCTAGGCATCATCACCCTAGGGTGTAGTCTTCCATTTGCTACCTTTCTAAAGTGAAAATTATGAAGTTGTCACTGTTTTCATAGTTGTTGTTACAACTATTGTTGCAGCCCCTAACAACACTAAAACATTATCCATAAAACCCCTAAGCATTTGTACTAAGCAAAGTATAATCATTGGATGTTGAAGTAGTTGTCTTATTACTTTATTATAGTACTTTTCTATAGTGGTTTCTATTTTTGTCATCATCATTATTTAATGTTGTTATAAATGTTTGGGCAACCATTTAAGTCATTTATTGACTTGTCTTAATTTTGAAAATCATGAATGACAAAGTATTATCAAGTTTTCAAGACCTTTTATATATTTTCTTGTCATCATACCTTGCAATTTTCAAGATACATTGCTCCTACTATAATCTCATCTTTATTATATATAAGATGTTCTAGCAGCACATAATTTGTCTAAGAAGTCATTGATATCATTTTTACTACTAATGTTTGATGTTTCACTGGTAAAGGGCAGGTACAAACCTACTTTCACTTTCCTTTGTCCCTTTAAACATTTCCCAAGTGATTTCTTCGTTGAGTGACCTAGAGAGAGGGGTGGGTTTTCACCGTGTCTTTCTTCATTTCATCAACCAAATAGGTCTTGGGACGTCTCCCTTCAAGTGAGTTTTTCCTCCTCCTAAAGATAAAGAGGTACCCTATTGGGGTGACAATGATAGGACTACCTTCGTGTTATGTCAATATAAGCCTACGTGCATTTAGGCTTTGGGAAAGTATAGATTGTGCGATAACATTTTTGGCGTCATTGTCAAGGAACACTGAGTCAATATTCCTCAACTACGCTTTGTTGGTAAGCCTTTCCCTCAAATCCTTCATCTTACAAAGCTTACATGGCAACTCCATTGAGGGTGATTCCCTCACTCCCTTTGATAATTCTTAAGAGGATATCTGGCGACTCCACTGACCTTTTCCAAGGTGCCACCTTACTCTCAACTTTGTGATATTTATAAGATATGGGATCATGGAACCCTAGGAACAAGTGTATTCGACCATTGATTTTGAAAATTTTCAAGGATACCCGCATTATCTTGATATAAAATGGTTAAAAAACCCTCCAAGATTC
>JZKD02S1667850.1:584987-597397 GCA_000966675.3 Picea glauca
GACCTCCATTTTTAGGTAGAGATAGTGGAGAAGGAAGAGATTGTGTTTGTGCACATTCCATAAGAAATGGAGGAGGAATTTACAATATAAAATATGCAAGTAGATTTGCAAGAAAATGGAGTTGAAGAGAAAGTACCATTTCATAAGGAGTATCTGGGAAATTTTTATTCCCATAATATGTTTTGTGTTTATTTATTTGTAGGTATGGAATACAAAGGGACCACATCCCCCAAATGATTGTAGATATCATTCGATAATGCATTAGGGGTTTATATTTTTGGGGAGGACCCCTCACTATACAACACAAGGATCACACAACACATTCCCATCATGCCTCACTCATTGGGTATGGAGGAGAAAATAGTTGATTATTCCAACGATATGATGGTAGGTAGGAAAATTCGATCATCATCGATAGTTTGGCACCATCCCCCAAGCCAGATAATAGACCCATCAGAGGACGACACTGTGAAAGTTCTGGATGAATACATTAGCACAAACACTGCTCAACATTTCTATATGGAGCAAGGGACTAAATCCATGAAAGAATATCTCAAGGTTATTTCTAATATCCCCTTCTCATGTGAGGTTGTGGCCCTTTCCCCTCTGATAACCCTAGTATCTATCAGGTCAAATAATCCTATGAGCCCTCCCCTCTGTGAAATAATCATCTTCCATGGAGTCTCCAAAACCCTTCTCACCATAATGAAACCCAGGACTATCCTTGTTACAGAGAAATCCCCCTGCAGACAAGTGGATTCCCTTTTGGAGTCTAGACTCCTAAGGCCAAGACAGAAAGGGTGCTAACTTTGGTCACTGACATCCTTTTATACCTAGCTAAACTGAAGTATATAGAAGAGGAAGAAAGGTGTAACTTTTTAATGACGTTTTTCCTTACACAGTTTGAGATGAGATTTGATCCCCAAGCTCATCGACAAGTCCTGCAAATCAAAAAAATATAAAACATCCTTCCTATTCCACTAAGATTAGCTTAAAACCAGATCTATCTACTAGAGACAAGTTCATGTAGAATAGACACAACCTTGAAATAAATAGGCCAAGCACATATGTATATTAATGAGAACAATAGAGAATACTTATAGACCTTTGATGAAGGTGAAACAACCTCTCCCAGATCTCCTTGTCCAACCCTTTTCTCAAGTAATCCACACAGAAACTGAAGCCATCATTAAGTAGCTTCTCCACCTTTGCCTTAATAGTAGGGGCCTTCCTAGGATTTATAGCTCTAAGACATTGTCAAATAGGTTTAGCATCCGAATAAGTTCTAATCTCATGTTCGAAAATACGAGGGTCGATCCCTGGCATCTCTTCATATGACCAAGCGAATACATCTCGAAATTCTTTGAAGAGTTCGGTGTAGATCATAATTTCTTCTGGCGAACAATCCGCACCTATATTTACGTTCTCAATCTCACCAGGGGTATGAGAGATATCTATCGATATGGTAGGAGAAATACTCACCATATTTCCTTCGGCATAAATTTCATGTGTATAAAATGGAACTACGACGTGACACACATCTCACTCAAGGTAGAATGAAAGTCATCTTTCTCGATTCTTTCAAGACTTGGTAGAAAATAAGATCGATGATGCATATCATTCCAAGGTATTTTGTAACCATTCATGGCTTCGAGGATGGATTCATCCGAAGGAAAAGTCTCATATAATAAATCATGAGAACAAGACAACGAGGTGGCCCATACAGGCCTAAGAATAGGATCCTCCTCGTCTGCCTGCAAGGTAATAGGATCAAGATCAATGGAAGAGTCAAGAACAACTTGATACACAATCTCTACTATCGATAATGGCATAGCCATGCCAGCATGTGACTGACCTTCACTTGACGAATTTGGAGAAGGTAGGGTCCATGGATCACTAAAATAGGAAGTGTAGAAAGGAATGGACCTCCCTGTAAAAGAAGGCCTACTAGACATGGCGTAAACATGGTGAATCAGTTCTGAGAATTCGAAGGTACCCATGAGGGAAGAATACATTCTGACAACGATATTCTCAGTTGTCGACTGAGAATTGTCGATCATCGGGATCGACGGTCCAACAGATGTGTTAGGACTAGAGTACGCAAAGGATAACTGGTTGATAGTCACGATCTCCCCCTGATGAGGAAAACAAAGTGTACGAAAGACGTATGATACGACAACAACCACAACATAGGTCCAATTGCAACCTAGTAAAAGGTTATAATCAAGAGGTGCATCAACTACCTCTACCGTATTCCCACCTAACTAGACCGGAAAGGCAGGGAGAATACCATGAGGGTAGAAGGAATGACCATCAAATGCAGTCAACATGTTCGACAACTTGGAAAGGTTCGAAGAATTGAGAGCTTTCCAACAGACCAGGGACACCACGTAGGTAGCAACACTTTCATCAACAACCACTCGTTTGATAGTATACTTGGAATACTCCATGTGGATTTGGAAAGCCACATGGTAGGGTAAGCGAGGCTTCACATCCGTTACGTCAAAATTGATAACTTTTGAGCCACTAGGTTATAGATCTCCTAAGGCAGAGAGTAAGGCATTCCTATTTGATCGACACGTCTGGAGTAACTCCAAAGTCGACATCGCACAAGGGGTTTGGCCCAGATCCTTAACAATGGAGTAGTTTTGGGCGGCTATAGAAATAGGGTTGTGAGTAGAGTGATTGAGTAATCCTTTCAGAATATGAGGTGCTGGCTCTGGTTTCTCAATCTATAGGTTCGTCTCCGGAGGGAGAGGAGGAGCTTCTAGACCAATACTAGCTTTTGAAGAGCTATAATCTTGAGAACGGGTGGCTATATCAACTTTTGCATCGACCATATTGATACAAACATGGTTGCCATCTTGCGACAGTGGGTTTTTACTTACACCAAGCGCATTTTTGACGTTCGAAGAGCTCAAGGATAAGTGTTGGTTGTGTGGGAATGAGTTTGTCATCACAACAGGTGGTAGATTTAAAATCCTCACAACCTCCGCTAGTTTGGGGCATAAATGTGTAAGGTGGTCATCAGTACAAAGTTTACAAGAAAACTTCACATTACGTTTCTATTTATTTCCCTCTCCAGCATTATCATTTTGCTTCCCATTATTATCTTTTTCCTTGGGTTTGTTACCATTTCTCCCACCCTTATGATTGGTTCGACCTTTCCTCTTATTCCCATCTGGTTGCTAGTCACCATTTGGGTTTTTTGATGATTTCATGGAATGTACATCCGCCGACTGGGTGGGTTTGGAGGATCCAGATGAAGCTGCTCGTCCGATAGACTTCATTGCTGACTTTGCATACTTTACATTGGTAGACCCTACAATGCCATCGACATAAGTTCTAGATTTTTTCCTAGTATTGTAATTTGACCATGGTGCATCTGGAAGAAGGTGGTATAACATCCCAGACTGAGCATATATTAAATCTAATTGTTGGGATCTGAAGATATCTTCTTCCTCATTGGAGACCCTGGAAGTAGAAACTTCCTTCACAATACGAGGGTGAAAAGACTTTAGGAACCATTATAGGAGAAAGTTCGGGGGTATAGGAGTATTAACCAACCGCCTCCATCTATGCCACTCCTAGATATAATCCGAGCTATGAGTGGCGGTGTCTTGGCGTAAAGTCAAAAAAAAAATTGAGGCCAACATCATAACGAATGGGAAATTGAAAGTGGTTGAGAAAGACCGTCACTAACTGGTTAAATTACCCATATGTCCCTCTAGGTATCTCAATATACCACTATGAAGCAACTCTAATGAGAGTGCGTTGAAATAGTTGTAATCTAATAGAATCATGGTTTAGGAAATTCAATGAGCACCAAAGGTGAAAGGTAGTGACGTGTTCACTAGGGTCCTCTCCATTCTTGTGTTCAAACTTTGGAATGTTTGAAGCAAGTTTGGTGGGGACGGGGGGCCATGTGGGGTCATGGCTCATCAGGCCGTTCATTAACTTAGACAAGTCTGGAAAATTGAGTGTGTCCATAAAAGGGAGATGAGATTGTGACATTTGGCCCCAACTTCCCATGAAAGATTGTGCTTGTGGAACTGCATCCCATCCAATATTTGGGTAAGAACCATAGCCCCGTCTAGGATAATAAGGCCCTCCTTTGGGAAGATTCATATAAGATGGGTTGGGCATCTTTCCAGCAAGAATGTTCTGTTGAGGATTATGAAAATTCCCCCCAATCGGATTAGATTCGGGATGGGGGTTATAAAAACTTCCCCCAACCAGATTGGATCTAGGCTGGGGGTTTCCCAAACTGTAAGACACACCTCCTCCAGGTGGGAACCCAGAGGATTGAAGTGGATTCATCATACCAAAAGTATTGGTCGGAATCGGCACCAAGGAGATAGGGATGTAGGGAGAAACTTGTTTGCCAGGTTGGTTGTTCCATCCAGCCCTAACAGGATTAGACCCGAGGTTAAAAGCAGGGACACTTCCTATATTAGGATTCATTTGAGGGATACGAGAACCACCAAATAGAAAAGGAGTGTAAGGAGGTGTAGTGCCCCCAATTCCAAGGCTAGCATTAGGGCCAGTAGCTGGGATGGCATTCGAAAACTGTGAAGTGAAGTTAGTCATACCATAAGAAAATGGACTAGAAGCCATAGGGATGGACTCAACATTGTAACTCAACGAGTGACCGAAACATCCAAAAGGGTTCGAGGTAAGAGACTAAGAATTAACTACAGGTCGATCCATAGCACCGGTATAATCCTCTATCACTACAACTGTAGTGGTTCCAGAATTTGAAGCAATGCTATTAACTATAGTGGGTATGGGAGTTGAAGAACTCCCAGTGTTCTAAAGACTAGAATCAGTACTCATCCTTGTGGAACCACAAGTCTGAAAGGTGGACATGTGTGTACCACATATAATAACTCTACGCCTTTTAGAAGGCAATAACTTGAAAACCAATGGTAATTGTAACAACTGATGGGACTGGCGAGAAAGCTGGACCGACTCCACGATGACTTATAACTCAACAAAATAAAAAATTATATCCTAAGGCCAACTACTAGTCAAAGAGCATACCAAAAATTCAAACGGCCAATATGCATGCAAACAGGCTAAAGTGGCTGAGTGGCCTCCCTCGCTAAAGAAGGTATGCCTCGTCCAATAGGGACTTGAGATTTCCCACTAAAGTTTGGAGGTAATAGAATCAGTTATAGGGGCTCTCGTGGGCTTAACAACCACTCGGGCAGATCCCCCAAGAGAGGTAATCCTCCATAAAGGCTGTGTGTTGTCCGACCCCTATCTGAACCAGGATATAATAATAATAACCCCTGCAAGTAACCTATGAGATATCTAAGTCAAGAAACTAATAAACCACTATATAATCGATGCACATGCGAGCATTCGTAAGTCCAGATCACTGTATGGGTAGGGTAGCAAAGAACGAAACCTTGAAAGCACCGCCTCTCATAGATGTATGGGTACTAGTAAGATCCCCAAATATGAATAAATCCACAGAAATATCTCTGATGCTAGGCGAGTATCCAGGGGTTATCCCTTCAACTAACTTCGTGCGACCTCGTGATTAAACATGGTGTGAATGGAGCCTCTTGATCTTACCGATTATACAATGGACTTCTCAAATCCCTATCTCAGACACATATGTTGATTTAATTTCCTTGGAGAAGTTTACTCACAAAATTCTATTCCAAGGCACTAAATCCTAGACTAGTTTGTGCACCCTAAAAATAAAATCATGACTAGTCAATTTTAATTTAAATCGTAAATTTTATTGGACGTGATTAATCAAAAATGTATGGAAATAAAACTCATGATGTTACGACTCTACAACAAAATAAATATGAATATAATGCAAAGTCTATCTTTAACTTTTTAATGAATGATATGTGTATAAAAATAGTGCAATTTTCAATTTCAACTCTGCAATTCAGAAATAAAATGCAATCTTTCACTAAATGCACTAAGCTAATGAGAAAGATTCAAAGACAAAAATGACAACCAATGCAAAATGCCTATATTTTTGTATTTTCAATATATTAAAGAGAAAATGCATGGACTGATAAGAAACTTGATATATAAATGCTACTGTCTATAAAAGCAATAATTTAAGTAGAATGCCAAGCAGGCAAGCAAACGACCCAGAGAACAAGGAAAAATCAAAAATGAAAAACAAAGAGAAAGAATACGCCCAAAAATTCAACTCCAAACATGTTTCTTGTCATCCCAAAGAATCTCAACAGGCACTACAGAGACCTAAGATGGCTCAACAATCCTCAAATCCCACCCAACAGTCACTAAGTCAAGCAAACAAGCAAGGGAAAGTGGTATACACAACTGTTCAAGAGAAAAGTGTGTATATACACAGCTTGCAGTGAGATAACACGCATGTATACATGACTGTCAATGCAAAAGGAGCGTACAAGATTTAAAACAAGGCCAGGCAAGGGAAAAAAGGCTGAAAACTCAGACTCGGAGTGAACAGAACATGTCAAGCAGTGTTACGACAAGAAACACAAAGGAAAAAGAGCAATGCAAGAAGAAAAAATACTTCAACCCTTAGAAGGAAGACTTCCCTAGTGGAGTTATCAATTCTGTTATGAGGAAAAAAATCTCTATGGCCAAGGGTAAACCACAACATACATGTATGATTGCAGAAATCAACTCAATTCCAACATATTCTATATAGACTAATGTGAAAGATAAGAAAGAAGCCTACCTCGATCCAACGTTCGATGATGTTCCACCATTGAGCACTTTGACCCAAAGATTTATACCTACAACGCGTTCTCAACAAACAAGAAGAGAAAGTATATAGTGATAATATAAAGGGGTTAGCACATCAGATAGCATAATCCATTAATAAACATTACAAACATGCCCATGGATAATAATCATATATTTTCAAGATACCAATAGGACAGGAAAGGAGTATTTCTATTAATAATTGATCAGCAGAAGTGACAACATTACAGACTTCCATGTCAGCACGGTTAGAAACCAAGAAACCAAGTTCCTTCCAACTGGTTCTCCACCACTTCAATCCTCCACCAAAGTCAAGCTCAAAGGAAAGAGACAATGAGGTTCTCTCAACAATAGGGAAGAGCTTGGGGGGTTGAAAACTGCGTTCAGACTTGAGGGACAAAAGGGATGCATACTCAATATGAAGTAATTTCTCCAGAGTAACTTTGCTCTCAAAGTTGAATGCTTTCTCCTCTTTTCCATAGCTTGGAACTGTGCTTTTATATCCTTCAATATGCAACTGAAGGGTCGAGTCGAAACATTTCCAGTATATGGAAGGCCAAGGATCAGCGATCTCCTGTCGTGACATGGAAACGTGACTCCATTTTTGTATTTTCTGGCACAAATCCCGATGTACGCAGGCTGTAGTGGAGAAGCCTGTGTATACACATCTTGCATAGTAGATAGGGTGTGTATATGTGTAAAAATATGTATTTTTAGCTCTAGATTCATCAAACATGGATGACAAGTCTTCATAGGGAAATGAAAAAAGGCCCTCTTTGCAAGATAGCAATGGTGAGGCAAATCTTGCTATAAAAAATGCCCCCTAATGTGTGAGATTATAGGAGTATCTGCGATGGCCGAAGTACATTATAAATAACCCAGGAGTGGAGTGGTAGAGAACCAACTGGACGAACTCGATCGCTTATTACATTTTGTACTTACTTTGCATACATGGCTGCCAAGAATAGAATGCAGATCCATGTGGAAAATATACCAAACAAGTGTTCATGGACATGAATAGGAAAATGCAAATGTGGTTATATGCCAAAAGCTGTCATAGTCATGATCAAGGCCCAGTGAAAATAGTCTCAAAATCAATCTGAAGATATTTGTATACCATGGAGTACAATCTGATCTCCCATGATCACTGAAGTCATATGGGTTCTGGTCCAATGAAAAGGAGGAAACAACTCAGGAAAGTTGCGGCCACATAGTGATGTCTTCAAGTCTTATACACTATCTTCTGAGGGTGAAAGTCTACATCATGTGAGTAAAGGAGTTGAGGTCAAACACAATGAGACATTGTTTGATTACCGGTCATTGAGGTATACCGTTAACAAACACGAGATAGCCTAACAATGATGAAATTAGGTATCAAGGCATCGAGTACATTCCTATAAGTGTGAATAAAGGAGTCAGTGTCGAACACTCGAGGAATCCATTGATCAGAAGACATTGATGTATTCCCATATTTCAATGGCTAGAGAGCCTGCCACTAATGATGGCAAGCCTCAAGGTACTCATAAAACGCTAGGTCCCATATCCAGAATAAATGAGCTGAAGTTGATGGAAAGAGACCCGCTGAAAGGAGAGCATTAAGGCATCTCTCATTAGTCAGCACGAGGAATAAAGCATGAACTTCATGATTTTGTGGAGATCAGATGAAGAACATGTTCACAAATCAACAACCCTGTGCATCGTTCGCGTGTGCCAATTACAAGCGATACACGAAAAATACCCTCTGAATAGTAGCCAATGATGAAAACTACTGACAAAGGAAAGGAAACCACCAATAAGGCTAATGGAATCCAAGACACTGCATGAATCCCAAAGTGTTAATAGATGTCTTTCCGTTGAACACAAGGGAAAACACCCAGTCAATGACCAATGATGAAATTAGGGCCAGGGTGCATGATAAGACCATAGTATCATGTGATTCTAAGATGAACTGAGGGTATGGCCGACATCAAAAGTCAATATTTCTGAGGAGTGTTTGACACATCTTTATAGAATTCCTTTGAACAAGAGCATGAGACATATGGTGGACTCAGGTAGCATAGACCCAATGATCTGACCATGAGATGCAGAAGGCATCAAATATTGTTCTCCATAGGGACTGGAAGAATAACCAGTCGGTAGAGAAAACTCTTATAATGAGATCAGCTTCCTAAGGTCATGCTAAACCAAAAACTATGATGACACGAGGACTCAATAAATTTGTGCTCTGTTCAAAGGTGAAACGAATGTTTCCAAATATAATATAGTACTTCCTTCCTGCCCATCGTTTTTTGTTTTTTCATAACAAATGAACGCTATGATACAGAGGAGGGAACGAGTGTCGCAAGTAAGAAAAACTAGTTCCATCAGTGGAATGTACCTATGCTCAATGAAAGGAAATGCATGCGGGAGATAGACACTCAGGGTGATGTTCCCTCCAGGACATAGGGTGTCAAATTGCGAAGGATATAAACAAGGCTCTGCTTGGTTGAGGATGCAAAAAAATTTTAGGCAATGATTTATAATGCAAAGCGAGAACCAGCTAAAGGCTCAATACTAAAAGCGAGGGAATGAGATGAAATCACAACTTTTGCAAAAAAATTTCTTTTTTTATGTCTTTTAGTCTACTTGGTGTGAAAAAGGTGTAAACGTGTGCCAAATAGACATCTTTTCAAGTCCAATTTACGAGTTTGAAAAAGACAAGTTCACTCGGTGATCTTTTCTATTTTTGGTAACGAGTTAGAAAAGAGATTAACTTAGACTTATGACCTTTCAAATCCAATTTAACGAGTGTGAAAGGGACAAATCACTAGGCAATCTTTTCGATTTTTAGACGAGTCGGAAAAGAGCTTAACTAAGACTCATTTTTGGGAGTCCGCGGGGATTAAGGCCGCATTTGCATGAATGAGAAATGAGGCTCATCATAAAGTCATGTATCGAATTATAATGGACTCCTGGTCCTAAGGAAAAACTCGGCATGGGATCCAAATGACAAAGAGGATCTAACTAGGGTGCCCATGTTTGGTAAGTCTCTACCATTTATTAGCAACACTACTTCTAGCAGATGGTAAGTTATGTGTCGCAATAAATGGGTTCATACCTAAGGCATAAAAAAATAGTAGTCAAAGGATAATGAAAAAATGCATGATGGAGTAGATACCTATCCTATATGATAGGTTATGAAAATACCTTCCCGAGGAGACAAACGACCAATCATGACGTTGAAATCCACAAGAAAAATGAGTTGAAACTACAAAAGCTAGCTTAAAACCATTCTTAAATTAGTCCGTTAGGTGAGAAACTATATAAAGTGGGTAAAAATAGCTTATAAATAGTAATAAAATCACAAATTACTGTATCATTTTGATTTTTACCCAAATAGTGGAATTTGGACCAAAAATACCTCCAAGATTCAAATGGCGATAACGAGAACATCAAGCAACGAAATCACGAACCGTCTACAAAGAAAAGGGAAAAAGAGATGTATATACACTAAATTTACATTAGTATACAAAGAGTTCCACCCAAGCCTAGGGATCAAGCGTAGTACCTTTTCAAGTAGATCCCATTTCTGGGCTCGACCAATTTATTCCCTTCATAATCTTCTTACTCGTAGGCTCCTTTTTCTAGGACATGTCGCACGATCTAAGGACCATGCCACATGGGCTTAAAATTTCCTAACCCTAGTGTTTCTTTGGCTTGGTCATACAAGAGGACCAAATCACCTTCAACATACAACCAGGGACAAAGAGACTTGTCATACTAAACCTTGACACGTTTCTTGTTTTCCTCGATAGTCGTAAAGGTCTCCTGAAGCTACTTGTTAAGGCTCTCTAGGTGCACAAGGCATCGCTCTAAATATGAAGTGTCAGGTAGGAGCTCTAATTCCAACTTGAGAGAAGGGATTTCACATTCAATAGGAAGGATCAAATCCACACCGTGCACTAACTGGAAAGGGGAAAAACTGGTGGCAGTCTTAATCGAGGTTTGGTATGCCCAAAGCGCGAGATATAACATGATGTGCCAATTGGAATTACTCCGACTGACAGTTTTTTGCAAAATGGTCTTGAGAGACTTGTTGACGGCCTCTACTTGCCCATTTTCCTGGGGGTAATAAGGAGATGAATGACCATGTATAAACCCCATCTTAGATGCTAGTTTTACCATCATTTCATTCTGAAAGTGACTTCCATGATCAGTGACAATCTCACTCAGGATACCGAACCGGGTGATAATTTAGTTGAACACGAAGAAGGTTGCAGTATTCCCATCGGATTTTATTATAGTCATGGCCTCAGACCACTTGGTAAAGTAGTCAAAGACCACGATAATGTGTTTATGCCCCCCAGCTAAAGCTGGGTTGCAATCGACGAAATATACCCCCCACTTGGTGAAGGGTCCGACGGTAATGACTGGGTGAAGAGGGGCTGGGTGTGAGCGTGTTTTCCGAATGAACACCTGGCAGGGGTGACACTTCTTAACTACTTCGATACAATATTTAAATATAGTAGTCCAGAAATAATAGGCTTGTAGGATTTTTTGTGTTGTCGCAAGCCCGAATAGGTGACCACCACAAGCCCCTTTGTGGAAATCATTTAGGACTGACTCGGCTTTCTCGTGAGTTAGTCAACGATGCAAGATATCATCAACTCCTTGGTGATACAAATTTTTACCGATGATGGTGTACTTCTTGTCTCGGTACCTAATACGTCGTCGATCATCTCATGAGAGATGATTGGAAAACTTCAAGGTTTGAAGTTATAAGACAATGTCTCCATACCAGGGGTCGGATTATGAGACAAGGAAGATGTGTTCATCTGTGAATTAATCAACATGAATGAAATCCTCATCTAATCATGGAAAATCGGATATTAAATCTGCAAAGACTAGTGATTTCTTGGACTTGGCCGAAGCGAAGTCGAGATCAAATTCTTGTAAGATGGCGATCTATTTATTATATTTCCCCCCTATGATACGTCTAGTAAGGACATATTGAAATGGATTTACATCAAAAACCACCGTAGTCTTACAAAGCAATATGTAGTGACGTAAACGTTGGACTACGTGGACGACAGCCAAAACTAGTTTTTCAACGTGAGAGTAATTAAGCTCAGTGTAACACCCTGTTTCCCCCAGTTTGTAAAAATAACTATACTGGCCAAGAACTGTGGCGAACTCAAAAATGTGAATGTAAATAATATTATGAATATATATTGCAGGACTGCTGAGAGGGGATATGCTGAAAAAGAGACCACAATGGTTGGATAAAGGTGGTGGAAGGCACTTGGAATGGTGGATTTAACTTCCACCGAAACCGATACCATATTTGGTCTTCACTAGCTCGAAGAACCAAGAGCAGCTTGCTGGCCCGAAATTAATTACTCACAGGTTGGTAGGTGGATGAATCCTCATGCGTAATGAGGGGATGGGGGTAAATCGCCCATCCATGGACCGTCTTGACACCTTACCACTGCTAGGGGGATCATGCCACACGCAACCTCGCTGGAAAGGAAAAAGGTAGGAGGTGTGGGTGATCAGGGGCATAGACGCGAGGGAGGAAGAACTCTGGAAAAATATAGAGTGATTCATAGCGAGAAGAAGGAGAGTAACCTTTGTTCTCGGTCACTGGCAAGAAGAGACGCAGTCTCCCAGCATCGTTGTCTCAGCTCGGGGGTGGCTAGTGGTAA
>JZKD02S1667850.1:611967-626549 GCA_000966675.3 Picea glauca
CGTATATCATTTCTGTGTATTGTGAAGATTATGCTGGATATTATACTGTTATTCTGTTATTTCTAGCATTTCGTTTCTGTTCTGCATATTTTATATATCTGGTATCTTGCACATTACTTATGAGGAGCCATCTACCTACAAACCTGCGAGTAATTTATTTCGGGACAACGAGCTTCTCTTGGTTCTTCGAGCCAGTGAAGACCAAATATGGTATCGATTTTGGTGGAAGTTAACGCCACCATTCTAGGTGCCTTCCACCACCTTTCTTCAGCCATCGTGGTATCTTTTTTAGCACCTTCCTCTCTCAGTAGTCCTTCAATATATATATATATATATATATATATATATATATATATTTACATTCATCGACCTTCTTCACAAGGTCCATTCACATCATACATTCACATTTATGAGTTTGCCACAATTTTTGGCCAGTATAGTTATTTTTACAGACTGGGGGAAACAGGGTGTTACAATTTCCTCCCCCTTAAAGGAACATCATCCTCGATGTTCTATATACCAACATGACATGTATGTACAGATGTAAACAAAATCAGATATGCCTGTTTCATGGCATCCTCCATTTCCCATGTAGCCTCATCTGGGCCAAAATGTCTCCACTGCACCTTGACCTGTGCAATGGTTTGGTTCCAGAGTGGGGTTTCCTTTTTGTCCAGTATGAATTAAGGTTCTAGTATAAATTCTCCCTCTGGTTCCACCTGGATCACAGACCAGTCAATTATATGGTTAGCATCATGTACATATTTCTTCAATAAGGAAACTTGGAAGACATTATGTGCTTTTACTGTGGGAGGAAGTGCTAGCCTATAGGCTACAGGTCCCACTCTATCTAGAACCTCAAAGGGTCCACAGTACCATGGTGCTAACTTGGCACAAGCTCCCATTTTCAGGGAACTCTTCCTAGGCCTAACTCTGAGATATACATGGTCTCCCGTCTTGAACTCTCCTGGAGTTCTCTTTTGGTTGGCATAAATTTTCTGTCGGTTTTGAGAGACCTTCAGATTTTGTTTTATATGAGTCACTTGATGTTCCATTTCTTTCAACATGTCAGGTCCAAATGAAATCATGTTTACGAGATTACTCCAGCTGACTGGAGTGTTACACAGCCTACCATAGAGGACCTCGAAGGGACTCATCTTTAAGGATGCTTGGTAGCCATTGTTGTAGGCGAATTCTACCAGTGGCAGGTAGTCTTCCCACTTCTTGGGTCGATGCATTACATGCATCCTTAACATGTCCTCTAATATTTGATTCACTCTTTCTGTCTGTCTGTCAGTTTGAGGGTGATAGGCAATGATAAACAACAACTTGGTCTCTAGACCAGCCATCAGTGATTTCCAAAAGTTGGAAGTAAATTTCATGTCTTTGTTAGACACGATCTCTTTCAGCATACCATGCAGTTTGAATATCTCTTTCATGAATATATGGGTGATATCTATTGCCTTGCAAGTCGATTTGACAGGGATGAAATGAGCAGACTTACTCAATTTATCCACCACCACCACCACCATAATGGCTTCATTCTGTTTGGTCGTGATTGGTAACCCAGTGATGAAATCCATGGAGATGGTTTCCCATTTCCACTCGGGGATTGGTAAAGGTTGTAATAACCCTGTTGGGTGTCGGTGTTCTGCTCTAACCTATTGGCATTCTATGCATTTGGCCAAGTACTCGCCTATGTCTTTCTTCAATCTAGGCCAATAGAATTGTTTCCTGGTGGCCGTGATCATCTTCTGGTATCTTGGATGACCATTATAGGGTCTCTTATGTAGTTCATCCAACATGAACCTCTTCAATTCGTCACAATCAGGAATGTACAATCTGCTTCTGTGGGTGAGTAGACCTCCTTCGGTCATCTGGTAGCCTTCATATTTTACTCTGGTGGGTTCTTGTTGAAGGTAAAAGGTCAATGTCTGGGTGAAGGGATCTGTTTCTTGTGAATTTATGATTCTTTCCTTGACATCTGTCTCATAGGTGCTCACCGCTACCAAGTGAATTGTTTTTACACTTCTGCTAAGGGCATCGGCAACCCTATTTTCTTTCCCTTTAATGTGTTTGATTTCGAAATCAAACTTGCAAAGGAGGGCCATCCACCTAGCTTGTCTAGCATTGATATTTGGTTGGTCAAACAAATATCACAACCCACAGTGGTCAGTCATAAGTACAAATTTCCTCCCCAGGAGGTAATGTCTCCACATTTTTAAGGCGTGCACTATAGTGGCCAACTCTAGATCATGAGTCACATAGTTGAATTCATGTTCGTTCAATTTTTGGGATTCATAGCAGACCACATTTCCTCCCTACATAAGGACTCCTCCGAGCCCTTCCTTACAGGCATCTGTGCATACAAGGAAATCTACTTCGGGGTCTGCGATCTTCAACACAGGTGCATGGGTCAATAGATGTTTCAAGGTTTGAAATCTTTCTTCACACTTCTATGTCCACATGAATTTTTTCCCCTTCTTCTGGAGGGCAGTTATTGGACAACCAATCTTGGAGAACCCTTTTATAAATCTCCTATAATAACCTACTAATTCCATAAAGGATCTGATATCTGAAACATCCTTCGGTGTAGGCCATTCCATGATAGACCTTATTTTGTCAAGGTCTATTGCTACCCCTTCTTCGGATAGAACATGACCCAAGTAATGTATTTGTTGTTGGAAGAAGTCACATTTTCTGAATTTAGCATAGAGTTGATGTTCTCTTAGCACTTGCAACACAATCCTAAGATGCTCTTCATGCTCTTCTCTATTCTTAGAGTAAATTAATATGTCGTCAATAAAAACCAGCACAAATTTGTCTAGAAATTTACTGAGTACATTGTTCATCAAGCACATGAAAGTGGCAGGGGCATTGGTTAACCCAAATGGCACTACCATGAACTCGTAGTGACCATACCATGTCCGGAAAGCAGTTTTATGGATGTCTTCAACCTTGATTCAGACTTGATGGTATCCCAACCTCAAGTCAATCTTTGAGAAAATGGACGCACCTCCCAATTGATCGAACAGATCATCGATCCTGGGCAAGGGGTACTTGTTCTTTATGGTTACCTTATTGAGTTGTCTATAATCTATACACAGTCTAGGGGTGTCATCCTTCTTTTTCACAAATAGGACTGGTGCTCCCCATGGAGACATGGTGGGTCAAATATAGCCCTTATCCATCATTTCCTTTAATTGTAATTTGAGTTCAACTAACTCATGTGTTCTCATCCGGTAGGGTGTCCTAGACACCGGAACCTCTCTCGTTGTAAGTTCTATCGAGAAGTCAATGTCCCTTCTCGAAGGTAGACCTGGTACCTCTTATGGAAATACATCTCTGTATTCTCTCAGGGTAGGATGATCTTCAAGGCTAGGTTTTCTACCTTTAATTGTTTTCAACACCTGTATTGCATACAAGGGACATCTTTTTCGGCAATACTTTCTCATTTGTAGAGCTGATATTTGTCTCACTGAGAGAGGTTTTTGGATCCCTTGAAGGGTTATCCTTTTCCCTTCTTTACTTACACATTCTAAGGTTTTATGGTAACAATCCAATCTGGCTTTATGGGTGGCTAGCCATTCCATACCAATCAACAGATCATACGATCACAGGGGTAATATGTTAAGGGTTGCTTGGGTGGGGAATTCACCCATCATCAAATGGAAGGCTAGTATGACCTCTGCTATCCTCCTTTTGGTGCTAGTGGCTAACTGTACCAACCATGGCGTGGTATGTTTTTGTGGCTGTAGTTTACATTTATCAACAACTTTAGGGGTTACATAACTCAAATTTGAACTAGGGTCAATCAGAATAGACACTAGATGGTTGGAAATCATACCTTCTATTTCCACCACTAAGGCTTGGTGGTCAGCTTGGTTATTATCCAAGGCTGCATAAATTTGTGGCACACTCCTGGCCACATCATTGACGGTACTAGCTTCCTGGATGTTATAAATTCTCCGACTATTCTGTTGTCGGTGTGGACAGTCTCTCAGGAGATGTTCTTCTCCACAACCCCAACATTTCAGAGGTTCTCTCTTTGTGTTATCCACCTTCACTGGTATAGGTCCAGAAGTTTTATTTCTGCCCAATGAGGGAAAGTTCTACTGGTGTACACTCCGGGCTGGAAAGTTCACTCTTGGGTTCTTCTTATAGTTCTTAAATCCTAGGGATTTAATCCCCTTTTTCTGAAATTCTGAACTACTCTTCCGTTTCCATCCTTCATGAGGTTTTGCTCGATGTCCAAACTGTTCATGGCAATATGTTTCCTTTTGGATAGTGTCTTCTAGGGTATTTGGCTCATCAAATTCAATTCTATTCTGATAGTCCTTAGGTAGTCCACTGATGAAGCGTTGCACCTTTGCCTTTTCCTCTTTTATATAAGGTACATACCTCAACAAATCGAGGAATTTGTTGACATATTCTTCTATAGTGAGTTGTCCCAGTTTGAGTTCATAAAACTCTTTAGTCTTCTCGTCGAAATATTTTTCCGACAAATACTTCTTCCGGAAGTATTTCTCAAATTTTTTCCAGGACAGGTCCTCTTCACAAACCCCTTTCACATTCTTAAGATCTTCCCAATAAATGAAAGCCTTTCAGTTCAGATTGAAAGTGGCCACTCGAGCCTTCAAATTTTCTGAAAAATCATGGAATCTGAAATATTTCTTTAGTCCAAGCAGCCAAGCCTCTGCTTCCTCTCCCTTCTTTATTTCACTGTCGAAGGAGGGTGGTTTGGATTTTATGAATTCTTCAAATTTATGACCCTTGGAAAGATTCTGCTTCTTTTGTTTTCTTCAGGAATAGGAACTGGTTCTGCTGCTAGAAGAGCCCTTTGAATCGCCAGCTTCCTTCGTAGAGAAATCATCCGATGCTTTTTTCTTACCTCTGGGGTGGACCTTTTTAGAGGTTCTCCTCTCAGTGTGGCCACTAATACAACCACATTTATGTGTCTCGGGTTCATGCTGCATCTGTCTTTGTAAGTCGGATAAGCTCTACGGTAAAACTACGTTAATTTCAGTTTGCTTTTCTTGTTCTTTCATAATCCTTTCATTGTCGACCTTGCAGCTTTGCAATTCGACCATAAGGCTCTTCACCATTTCAGCTAGATATGGAGGGGTCCCTATTGCCCTTCTTTCATCAGACTCTTCATCTCTATTGTGGGAGCCCTCTCCCACCTCTTGGTGAGTCACCATTCTCTGCGTCTGTAAATTCCTACGGTTGATCCTCCGCTTGGGTGCAAAAGAAAAATGTTGGTTGTTAGTCAATAGTTAGATACGTTTTTATAACCCGCACATATTTCATAATTCTTTCGCATGCATACACACTTGGGTTTTCGTTTTCAAACTTTGATCTTTCAATATAAGAGGGTTAAGATAGAGGGTTACTCCTTTTAGGAGTGTTTCGAATGGATATCCTATGTAACTCGTTCATGAGCCTAATAAGGCCAAGTGTTGTAACCATGCTCTGATACCAATTTGTAACACACCCACTATGGGATTTGAAATTTTTCGGCTCTTTTTTCCTTTTCTCTGAGGAATAGAATCCCCCGCGTCCCTACGGAACCTGTTACAGACCCTGCCATTCCTTAACCGCACTCATATGATCGGTGGTGGTGGCCACAGGCCTTATCGGAGAATACTTATCAGTTTTCACGATACAGGGAGATCACGATGCAGGTATCTCCTTGTTCATTTCAGGGTTTTATCCATTGAAACTTCGTGGCTAGCGAACACAAGGAAAACTGACCTTTGGTAGTCCTGACTGCCGAAAAGCCGACACACCAAAGCTGTGTGTGCTACTCCATTTTGGGAATTTACCTATTGGGATTTCACGATATGCGAGGACAAGACATTTGCCTCTAGATGTCCCAGGTGCCAAAACACTGAAACATTAATTCTAGTTTCTCTATACTCATTTTCAGGGTTTCATACTTCGAGGTTTCGCAAGTCGGGAGTTTGGGGGATGTGATGACAGGAGGCCTCACAACGGGGTCTTCCGAGAGCCAAAATATGAAATACTAACTCTTAACATACTTCCCTATTTCGGGATTTCCACCATCGGGATTTTGGGATTTGCACAGACAGGAGGTCTCGCACATAGGTTTCCTGGGAGCCGAAACTCCGAAACCTTAACATATGTATAAATTTTTATGTATGTGTCACTCAATCCATTTCGGCAATTCACAGACCAGGTTTTTCAGAACTGGTGAGCATAAGAAGACTTACCGTCAGGTATCCTGGGTGTCAAGACATCGACACACAAAATATCGTCCGTGTTGAGCTATTTCGGCACTGCGCATATGGGGGTTTCGCATTTAGCAAGTACAAGGAACAAAAATTGTCCTTTGGGAATCTCGAGTATCGAAACATCGAAACACCCTGTTAGCGATATTTCTTGTCATGGGCTCGAGATCATTCGGGTCTGCAAGTTGCACGAAATGATCAAGTGTAGTGCAGGAAAATCCTTGTGTTTTCAAGTAGCAAGCAAGCGAGCGGGAAAAGTTTTGTCTTCTGCAGTCGAGAGCCATCCTCAAAGAAAATCGATAGTCAAAATCTTACAAAGGAGATTGACGAAATCCCGTCAGCCATTAGATCTCAAGAAGTTGCGCCGGGGTTAAGCCCTAGTGTGTAGAGGGGGAATCCCGGGGAGTCATCGGGGTTCCAAAAAAGTAAGAGAAAAGAGACCTTTCGAGTCTCGAAATACCGACAGAGATCCTAGCCATTGATCTTGGCAGGACACGCGTCATGCATCAGAAGAAGAGTCGGGGTTTAAGTTCATCACAGGATCGGAGTTTCTGGAGGCAGGAAACTCTTACATTAATGAATCGCAATACGTGATTTCTCGACTGGATTAGATTCGTCCGTCAGCAGAGACACATGGAGAGAGATTCTGCAGAGTCGGGGATCGGGGAGCAGGATGTCTCGTGCACATGACAATGGGAATTGCGATATCCCGATACACGATTTCCCGATGGAGCTAAGGACCATAGTGGGGGACAAGTGTCAGGAGGTCAATCCTTGTAGGAAGACAGTGCCAGGTGGTAGGCTATCGTGTGTTTGAAGGGTGCGTGCTTGTTAATATCGCAAATCATGAAATCTCGATGAAGAATATAGTCGAGGACATATGGTAGCGGTCACTTGGACCAGGGCCTAGTCGAAGGGCTAGCACGGGAGGCACGTCGGCAATCGGAGAATCGTGAGTCTTGAGGTCTTGTGTATCGATACATTGAAAGTACTGAAGCCCCTGCAGAGGTTTGGCTCTAGTCATATAAAAGGTGGTCGTATGGACCATAGTATAGTCAGGAGGGATAACCCATACATGCACTCATCGGGGAATTGGTGATCGGGAGTTCAGAGAGTCAAGAACTCTTTACAGCAGGAATCGTGAAGCCCCGAACCCTGATACAGAGTTGGGGATGACCATGGTCAGGTGCTGAAAGCCGTGAAAAGATTGGAAAGGACCTGTGGATCAGGTTGTTGCAGCAGTGACTCCCAGGGGAATTCAATGAGCCACTTCAGCTCAGCAGAAAAGGAGAAGGAAGGTAGGTGAAGCCTCACGTCACCCATTAATGGCAGAGTATGGAGGTTCTTGCTAAAGTTCGCTCAGGAGGGTCCCTTGTACCGGTTCCCTGCAGAAAGGTCACACTGAGTCTTCAACTCACCAAGAGAGCCTGAGAATGCCAATTTAAACATTAAAAGAGGCTCAGCTACCCCCTGGCGTGAGCCATGTTGGATTGAAGAAGCAAGTGACAGGAGTCCAGAGGACAGATTTGATTGAGGAAATGACCCCCCATTAAAAGTCCTGAGATATTGTTGCCAGGCGGATTTTGGTTGAAGTATATGTAGGCATTTTTTGCCATTTTGTAATCTATCGATGGTTGAGCAGAGCTCCTGGTTGTAAAAGCTTTAATGAAGCACTGTAATTCTAGTCATGTATAGACTTTTGAGACTTCTTTCTTAATGAACGCTAGTTTCCTTTTTACGTCTTTCTTATACTATGTCAGAACAGCTCGGAATTGGAGGATCCAGTCGAGCTGCATCCGTTATAGGATGATGTTGTTCTGGATCACTGTGATAGCTACACTGTTTCTAATCGGTTCTTGTGAATTTCCCATCGCTGAGTGACTTGGAATTGGCAGATCCAGTCAAGTCCCCTTTCAGTTCCTTGAGACCCTGAACCAAGAGGATCTTACTTTCAGAGTCTTTCTTCTGCAAGCTGCTGTAAGCCTGTTGCCCAAATCCATTTGTTCACCCTCCTTATCAAGTCTTCCACCTATTCACCCTTTAATCAACTCACTGACTGAAGTTAATTCGAGACCTCCTTTGTTACTTACGTCCCAGACACAGTCCCTGATTTAGAGTAATATCCCCTTGAGTCTTTATCTCCATTTGATCACCCATCTATTAAACCGTGACATAAAAACTGATGGGCGTTGGGATGTGCTCCTGCAAGCAATCCAGGAGTGACTTCCAGCGCTAACATTTCTGGCGCCGTTGTCGGGGATGAAGTTGAAGATTTTCCCTGGGCAGAACGACATTGAGCCTATGATTCTGAAGGTGCATCAGACATCAGAGCCCTTAAATATTGCTGCTGTGCACCTGGCAACTCCATTGTTTCTACATCACTGTTTCAGATGTGACTACTATCAGTATGCCTGAAATCCGACCCTAAGGAGCTTTCTCAAGAAGGTTTCAGCAGCTGCTTTCTCAGTCTGAGAAGCTTCCTGGGGTAACGACAACATTAAGATCTGGCCTTTGATGGTGAACAAGGACCAGGCATATTTGAAGCTGCGCATCTTTCACCTGGTGACTTCATGATTCAAGGATCGATTGGCGACTCCACTGGTTCGATATGGAGAAAATCCTTGCTCGGAGGTTTGCTCCTTTTAATTTCTCTGCTATTCCTGGTTTTCCTAATGTTGTCCCCTCTCTGGATGAATGGGGCGATTATTTGCCCATATTTGGAAAATGTGAAGAGGACAACCCTGCTCAGCACCTCAGTGAGTTTTATGAACTCATGCATCAATGGGAGATACATCAGATGTTCATGTTCTCGTTAGCAGGGGATGCACATAAATGGTATTATTCTTTACCCCCTACTATCATTTCTTCACTTTCAGAGTTTCATGCAGCTTTCATCGCCTATTCTCAGGAGTTCTATCCCTCCGAGTTAATTTTCCATAACTGTGGCGAGGGATACCACAACTCTGTACAAAATGAATCTATTTCTGACATAGGCCGTGAGGATGATCCTGACGACCCGGATCAGAAATCATCCCTTTCTCCTCCACATTCATTTGCATATGAGGAGTGTTCTGGAAGTTATGAAGATCCCAGGGAGGAAGAAGACACCCTGAGTGAGCTGATGGAGCAGGTGAAATATCTCTCTGCCCAATTAGAAGGGTTGAAATCTGAAGACCGTGTGGAGTATTTTCAAGCCTAGGAGGAAGAAGATGACCTGAGTGAACTAGTGGAGCAGGTGATATTCCCCACTCCCCAATGTGCAAAATTGGAATCTGAAGACAGCGAAGAGGATTTTCCAGTCTTTGAGGCAGATGCTCTGAGCAACTCTTTTGAAGAGATTGTTGAAGATTCATTAGACGAGTTGGCATCCACCCCCGATGAGCTTGTTGTCTCAGATCAAAGCAATGAAGAGGTAGTTGTGGAAGAAGATTTCTCTCTTTTCCTTCACAAGGTCTCCCACGATGTGTTTACATTCGGGGTCCAAACGGAGGAGTGGAGGATAGTTCCATTTCTGCAAGTTGGAGAAGCTTTGTTCCCCCCGGACTTCGATGATTATCTGGAAGAGGAGCAGCAGAGCCCGATATCACCTTTTGCTTGTTGGAGCAACCAGACCACTTATGACAATTACGGATCAGACTTGGAGCTCAATATGCTGGATTTCCAAGAGCAGATCGCAGAGCCTTACCCTCTGCTCGCTAAAGAAAGTTATCACGAGAAAAGGAGTACGTGTGAGCAGCCATAAGTAGAGGGTCCCACTGTCCCTGAAGCAAATGTCTTTGATGGGATCACCATCATAGAGGAGGATCATAGAGATAAGGGTCAGCCCCTCTTTGATGAATATCATAGTGATGATGAGCAGCAGGCTTATCCTACATTCGGTCACTATAAAGATACTGAGGAGCCAGTCAGCGAGCAGAATCACACCATGGTCCCTATTTATGATGAATATGAATCAGACCTGGAGGAGAGCCAGCCAGAAGAGGAAAAAGAACCAGAAGGGAAGTCTGCCTTTTGTTCAGAGCCAGCCAGTGAGCAGCCACCACCTGAGATTAGTGGGCCAACTTCAGTTATTCACCTGCCTATGGATATCAGAGACATTCGGTCGCATGTGAACAACTGTGTAGCAGAGGAGGCTGCCTACCACCCATTTGCCGAAATTCGCCACTCATTCTATGACCCTATCGGTAGGTACATGGAGTGGCATTTCCCCTATGCCTTGGAGCCGCCTTATTTCATCTCAACTCCAGCCTATGAGGAGAAATTGGAGAGTGTATCCGTTCTGCTATCACGGTTACACTATCTGCTGGTGATTATCGACAGAAGGAAGGAGCTTCTATCCAGGAAGCTGCTTGAATGGCTATGGTGGAAATCTGCTTTCACCTAGCCCCATCTAAAGTGTTTTATTAGTTTAGGATTGTATATAAATAAGCTTTTTCAAGCATGTATTTTATTTTGTGTTGCTTTCACTTTTCGGCATATATTTCTTAGCAGAAGGTTTGAGCTTGACTCCATAACCCAATAGCCAGGCACTGGAACTACAAAATGAGTCCTTAGATCATCGCGGGGATGACTCTATCCCCCATGGAGCCAAATGTTAGCGATATTTCTTATTATGGGCTCGAGAGAATTCGGGTCTACAAGTTGCACGAAATGATCAAGTGTAGCGCAGGAAAATCCTTGTGTTTTCAAGTAGAAAGCAAGCGAGTGGGAAAAGTTTTGTCTTCTGCAGCCGAGAGCCATCCTCAAAGAAAATCAACGGTCAAAATCTTACAGAGGAGATCGATGAAATCTCGTCAGCCGTTAGATCTCGAGAAGTTGCGCTGGGGTTAAGCCCTAGTGTGTAGAGGGGGAATCCCAGGGAGTCATCGGGGTTCCAAAAAAGTAAGAGAACTGAGACCTTTCGAGTCTCAAAATACCAACAGAGATCCTAGCTGTTAATCTTGGCAGGACACGCATCAGGCATCAGAAGAAGAGTCGGGGTTTAATTTCATCACAGGATCGGAGTTTCTGGAGGCAGGAAACTCTTACATTAATGAATCGTGATACACGATTTCCTGACTGGATTAGAGCCGTCCTTCAGTAGAGACACGTGGCGAGAGATTCCGCAGAGTCGGGGATCGGGGAGCAGGATGTCCTGTGCACATGACAATGGGAATCGCGATATCCTGATACAAGATTTCCCAATGGAGCTAAGGACCGTAGTGGGGGACAAGTGTCAGGAGGTCAATCCTTGTAGGAAGACAGCACCAGGTGGCAGGCTATCGCGGGTCCGAAGGGTGCGTGCTTGTTAACATCACAAATCGCGACATCTCGATGAAGAATATAGTCGAGGACATATGGTAGCGGTCACTTGGACCAGGGCCTAGTCGGAGGGCTAGCATGGGAGGCGCGTCGACAATCAGAGAATCATGAGTCTCGAGGTCTTGTGTATCGAGACATCGAAAGTACTAAAGCCCCAGCAGAGGTTTGGCTCTAGTCATATAAAAGGTGGTTGTATGGACCATAGTATAGTTAGGAGGGCTAACCCATACATGCGCTCATCGGGGAATCGGTGATTGGGAGTTCAGAGAGTCAAGAACTCTTGACAGTAGGAATCGTGAAGCCCTGAACCCCAATACAGAGTCGGGGATGACCATGGTCAGGTGCTAAAAGCCGTGAAAAGATTGGAAAGGACCTGTGGATCGAGTTGTTGCAGCAGTGACTCCCAGGGGAATTCAATGAGCCGCTTCGGCTCAGCAGAAAAGGAGAAGGAAGGTAGGTGAAGCCTCACGTCACCCATTAATGGCAGAGTATGGAGGTTCCTACTAGAGTTTTCTCAGGAGGGTCCCTTGTACCAGTTCCCTGCAGAAAGGTCACACCGAGTCTTCAACTCGCCAAGAGAGCCTGAGCACGCCAATTCAAACATTAAAAGAGGCTCAGCTACCCCCTGGCGCGAGCCATGCTGGATTGAAGAAGCAAGTGACAGGAGTCCGGAGGACAGATTTGATTGAGGAAACAACCCCCCATTAAAAGTCCTGAGATACTGTTGCCAGGCGGATTTTGGCTGAAGTATATGTAGGCATTTTTTGCCATTTCGTAATCTATCGATGGTTGAGCAGAGCTCCTGGTTGTAAAAGCTTTAATGAAGCACTATAATTCTGGTCATGTATAGACTTTTGAGACTTCTTGCTTAATGAACGCCAGTTTCCTTTTTACGTCTTTGTTATAATGTGTTAGAACAGCTCGGAATTGGAGGATCCATTCGAGCTGCAGCCGTTATAGGATGATGTTGTCCTGGATCACTGTGATAGCTGCACCATTTCTAATCGGTTCTTGTGACTTTCCCATCGCTGAGTGACTTGGAATTGGCGGATCCAGTCAAGTCCCCTTTCAGTTCCTTGAGACCCTGAACCAAGAGGATCTTGCTTTCAGAGTCTTTCTTCTGCAAGCTGTTGTAAGCCTGTTGCCCAAAGCTGTTTGTTCACCCTCCTTATCAAGTCTTCCACCTATTCACCCTTTAATCAACTCACTGGCTGAAGTTAAGTCGAGACCTCCTTTGTTACTTACGTCCCAGACATAGTCCCTGAGTTAGAGTAATATCCCCTTGAGTCTTTATCTCCATTTGATCACCCATCTATTAAACCGTGACATAAAAACTGATGGGCGCTAGGCTCTGCTCCTGCAAGCAATCTAAGAGTGACTTCCAGTGCTAACACACCCTATCTTGTCCATGCTATTATTACTTTGGGGTTTCACATATCAGGACTTCGGGATATGTGCAGACAAGAGGTCTCACTCTTAGGTTTCTCAGGAGCCGAAATGCTTACTGGCTGCCACATGTACTCTACAGCTGGACGATCCTTATACTCTTACAGGTCTTGAGATTGATGGTCCCAAAATCTTCGTTACTTGCGAAGATGATAAAGGAGTGAAGGCATTAACATCTACATTCCTTCATCAAATTTAACGGTCGTAACAGACCTTAGGTCCTCCGAAAGGATCCCATTTGTGCATGTAGCGAGAGGAAGGGTATATTGGGTATCAAACCACTGAAGGGTCCTAGTTCATCCATGAATTATCACTTCGGGATTTCACGAGTCAGGATTTCAGAACTCGCGAGTACGAGAGGACTCGCATCAGGAAACCTCGGGTGCCGAAACTCCGTAAACACTTAACTTACCCACATGCTCTCATTTCGGGATTTTGCAAGTCGGGATTTCGGGACTTGCGAGCACAAGGGGAATACGCCCTTCAGTATTCTGGGTACCAAAATGCCGAAACACTTACCGACATCCACGTGTCCCTATCGATGAACGGTCTAGATACTTCCACAGACCCTAGGGATTTATGGTCCTGATTTCTTTGTTATTCACGAATATAAAAAGGGAAGGGGGTTGAGACATTAATGCCCTCATTTCTTTCCTTCAATCTAATAGTCACGACTGACCTCAGATCTTCCGATAGGATCTCATCCATCAATTGATACCTATCCATACGCTTTCATTTCAGGATTTCACGAATCGGGGTTTCGAGAATTGCGAGTACAAGAGGACTCGATTTTGGATATCCCGGGTGCCGAAATGATGAAATATTGGGATTTTTAAGAGGGCCCTTCTCCTCATGCAGGATTAATAATATTTGCGCCCTCAAATCCTCTTTCAGATTCTAGGTAAGTTCCAGAGAGGGTATTTCTGTGGAGAGGTCCATTCTGAGTATTCCTGGAGACGAATACGGGCATAGATTTCCCGAGAACAGACTTGAAGTCTAACTTGGCTCAATATACGTATCAATAAATTTATCTATGAACATAAGCCATATGTGGATTTTCTGTTACAAGCATGCAACTACCATTTCTGATCAAAACACCACACAGACAGTCTTATACTGAAACCATTCACAATTTCATATCTTATGAGCATAAATGTCAGAATATACATTTCAAGATGCAAGATGTAAAACACTTATCAGAAAAAAAACACCAGAGGTGATGCAACTGCTAAGAGGGGTGCTCGTTTCCACCCAACCATAGGCTCAGCGATTCTGAAAGGATTTACCACTAGCCACCCCCGAGCTAAGACCACGATGCTGCGAGACTAAGTCTTTGTTCGCCAGTGATCGAGAACGAAGGTTACTCTCCTTCTTCTCTACTATCACTCACTCTTCATATCTCCAGATTTCTTCTCTTTCGTTTCTCCTCCCTCGCATCTGCCTGTGATCACACACTCTTCCTGCCTTTTTCCTTCCGGCGAGGTTGCGTGTGGTATGATCTCTCTCGCGGTAGTCAGGTCTGAGGACTCTACAGATGGGCGGTTCACCCCCCATCCCTCATTACTTATGAGGAGCCATCTACCT
>JZKD02S1667850.1:664546-676684 GCA_000966675.3 Picea glauca
CATCCTTGGAGGCTAGCACAACAGGCTTTGTATATCCAGTCTCTACTACATCCCAAACATCAGCACCCAAGGCCATTAAGTATGTTCTCATTCTAATCTTCCAGAAGGAAAAATTGGTTCCATCAAATAGAGGGGGCTTAGAGGCTGAAGTCCCTTCATGACTTGTCATGTTTAAGCTTATAGATCTACCTTTGAATAAGAGGAACTCGCTTTGATACCAAATGTTGAAATTACTAAGACAACTGAGAGGGGGGGGGTGAATCAGTTGTAATTGAGCTTAAACAATTTTAAATCTATTAAAACATTATTAATCTTTATTCATGTGATCATCCACAATATGTTGGACAACTGAGGCGGGGGGGGGGTGACTCAGTTGTTACCAAGATTAAACAATTATGCTTCTTCTAAAAAACTTTACAAGGCACTCAATGATGATCACAATAATGCAGGGAAATAAACAAAGGCACATTCAGCATCAGTCACATATATGAGAAACATAGAGACAAATATTTCCCAAGGAAACCCACATAGGGTAAAAACCTCTTTTTCTTTATATGATAAGTATTATCTACATTCTTTACATTATCATACATATGAGCACCAACTCATTGTGAGGCTACAACCTCTGTTTTGCAAGTTGCAACTTGCTGAGAGAACCAACTCTCTGTTTTCTCTAGCACCTGCTAGAAGGAAGTACCAACCCCCTGATTTCTCTAGCACCAACTAGAAGGAAGCACCAACTCCCTGGTTTCTCTAGCACCAACTAGAAGGAAGCACCAACTCCCTGGTTTCTCTAGCACCAACTAGAAGGAAGCACCAACTCCATGTGTTCAAGCACCCACTTGAAAATTTGAGGACACCAGTCTTCCCTAGCACCTCCCAACCACCCTAAATTATAGATTCCTTGTTACTAAAACTTATTACAGTGATATAGAGTCATTAAATGGCTTACCAGCCTTGTCGTTGTTCTATTACACTGCTCTGCCCTATCTGCATCAGTGTCTTCTTCACACCCCTTGCACTTTTTGTTCTTTTTCCTTTTATGCT
This sequence comes from Picea glauca, assembly GCA_000966675.3. Lineage (NCBI taxonomy): Eukaryota > Viridiplantae > Streptophyta > Pinopsida > Pinales > Pinaceae > Picea > Picea glauca. Next base: position 665,594 of record JZKD02S1667850.1, read on the forward strand.
CTCTGTGCCATATCCCTTTAATGCACCATTCCTCTATTGTGCGTTTTTTCTCCTGTGCTCTGCCTCCTTGCACACACCTAAATTCTCCTCTACAGCGACAACCCTATCTCTTCGTTCTTCGGCATCCTTATAGTCTCTGTTGTATTTTTGCATGCAATTTTCACAATGCCTTTGCATGCTCACTCCACGCCAAATTCCTTCACAACTTGAGTTCTCTGTCTGATCATCAGCGTGACTCTTCAGCTTCTCTGGTGGTTCCCACCACTCGCCCAACATAATTGGGTGTTCTGCTGAGATTCCTCAACCTCTCTGGAAGTTGAGACTCCTTGTCTTCTTTGGCACAGTTGAGCTTATGCCTTCTGTTTCAGTTATAGACTTCAACGCTCATCCATCTGTCAATCCCTCTAACAATCATCTTCCTTCAGTGGGCGAAGCTTAGAGACAATTCATCTCCTCTGGCGATCACGCAGAAGTGTCTTCGAGTCCTCTGGCAGAAACCATTAGTGGTTTCTGGCAGTTACCCTATGTTGTGCTATAGTATCCCTCTGATCTTGTTCACATTCACCTGCACCGTTGGATTGATTCCATGGGATATTGCATTTATTTCGGCATTTTTGCATTCGAAAATTGTGTGACCATGCATCTCAACATTCCCAGTCGCGATCCCCAAAATGGAGCTAGGTTTCTCTAGCTCTTTCCTCCATCTCTAGCTGATGTGACCAAGGGTTGTGACCACAGCCTTATGCATAAGGCACTTTCACGATTTTGTATTTCGTGAGTCTGGAGATGAGGCATCTAGACTCTCCAAGTCACGATCTCCAAAACCTCGAAATGGCATGGGATCAACGGTCCTAATCAACACTTGATCTGACGACTTAGATCATTTCACGATTTCGCATATCGCGATTTCGACATTCCTGTGGTGAATGTTCTTGATGCTTCCAACTCACGATCCAAGAAACTCCGAAAGGGATTCGGATCAATAGTCCACATAACCCGCTGAGATGGACGGTTGACAGTATTTTCAACGTTTCGCATTTCACGATTTCGAGACTCCTGTGGTAGGAGTTCTTGACATCTCCATCTCTCAATTTTCAAAACTCCGAAATGGAGTTGGATCAATGGTCCAGATCAAACCTTGATCTGACGGCTCAGATTAAGTCATGATTTTTCATATGGCAATTTTGGGATTCCTGTGGTTAATATTCTTTGACATCTCCAACTTTCGATCCGTGAAACTCCGAAATGGAGTTGGATCAACGGTGCAGATCACATCTTGATCTGACGGCTATGGTTAAGTCACAATTTTGAGAGGTTAGGGAACCCTGTTCCTTTGACTCTCTAGTCAGTGAAATGTTGATCTGTGTCCATGAGTCATGCCTAAAGATGGACGGTCCTCCTTCTTTCGTGATTTTTTGAGCCCACTACTCCTTGCACTTTAATGAACGTGCAGGTTCTCCTTGATCCAACGGTGGTCGGATCCCGCGCTTGGATCTAACGCCTGAGATTTGTCCTCCTCTTCAGTGCGCTTTTCTTGTCTACATTGAGATTTGACCGCCATCAGGAATTTTGAATTGTTGATCCAACGATCACGGTTGCTTCTCTTCCCCGATTATCACTGCGCTGTTGATCATCGTTGTTGTACTAGCCATCATCGCTGTTGTACTTGCCATCAATGACAAGCATACACTGCCTCTAAAACATGCCAACACAATATACAGCAAATGGACAGTAAAAGTAAAGAGCATCAGTCACACATAAGATATACACAGAGACAGATTTTCACTAGGAAACCCATAAAGGGATAAAACCTCTTCTTTTTCGAAATGATAGGCAGTCTTTTAAGTTCTATACATCATCTATAATTGAGCACCAACTCAATGTGAGGCTGCTACCTCTGTTTTACAAGCTGCAACTTGTTTGAGAGCACCAACTCTCTAGTTTCTCTAGCACCCACTAGAAGGAATCACCAACTCCCTTAATGTTCCAGCACCAACTGGATGGAAGCACCAACTTCCAGTTACACAGAATCCAACCTGTATAACAGAGAACACGTGTTCTCCCTTGCACCACCCTGCCACCCTGGTTTCTCTGGATGCAACCAAATGGAAGCTACAACTTCCTGTGTTCAAGCTCACACTTGAACCTCTGAGGAAAACAGTCCTCTCGAGCACCTCCCAACCTCCCTAGTATATGAAAGAATAAATACACAGACAACTATGTAGATAAATCAATTCTTACCAATCTTTCTTTGTTCTGTAAATCTGGTCTTCTACTAACTATTCTGCAATTCTTCTCTTCCTCTTTCTGTTCAGCAGGTCTGCTCTACATCAACTTGTTCTGTTATTCTGCTCTGCGTTTCATCTCACACAACACATATGCTCAATATCATACTGCTCATCCTCTCATTTTCCCTTTCTTCAAGTTTCATTCATTTTCAACCAGAACAACTAACCACTCACAGTCTGTCTCATTTTCTTTTATACACACTCACACAACGGTTCCACTTCACATCTCCTTAGGCAAAAAGAAAGACAACTGTCCGAGCAACTGAAACTCCAACTGATCAACAATCATGAGTTTTTTTCACTAACAGATTCGTAACTGAGGAGTTAACTGTGAGAGAGAACAGTAACCCTCCGATCACATTCAATTTTATCCGCACCGTTGGATGAACTTTATTGATCTTACCTTTAAATCGAGTTTCAGCATTTCGTCATTCCTGTGACCAAGCTTAGCATCTCTAGCTTCTACCTCCATCTTTCATTGATGTGACCAATGGCTATGACCACGCGCTTTTTCATAAAGCGCTTTTGCGATTTCTCATTTCGTGAATTTCAACACTATGCTCCGTTGACCCCAAGTCAGCGAAATTTCGATCGCTTGCCACATGTCCTATGATTCGTTGGTCTAGATCTGATCTTGATTCAATGGCTGCGATTAAATCATGATTTTGAAATTCATGTTGCATTTTTTCTTTTGCCTCTCCATGTCGCGATTCGTGAAACTCCGATATGGGGTTAGATCAACGGTCCAGATCTGATCTTTACTTGACGGCTGTGATTGAATCACGATTTTGCATATTGCGATTTCGACATTCTTGTTGCAATGTTTTGTCACTTCAAAATCCCAATCCACGAAACTCCATAATGGAGTCAGATCAACGGTCCAGATCACATCTTGATCTGACGGTTGAGATTAAGTCGCGATTTCGCAAATCACAATTTCGGGATTCCTGTGGTTAATAGTTTTTGATATCTCCAACACTCGATCCTCGAAACTCCGACATGGACTAGAATCAACGGTCCAGATTCAACCTTGATCTGACGGCTCAGATTAAGTCGCGATTTTTCAAATCGTGATTACGCTCGCTTCTCCTTGTGCTTTAAATAACATGCAAGTTCTTCTTGATCCAACGATGGTCGGATCCTTCACTTGGATCTAACGCCTGAGATCTATCCTCCTCTTCAGTGCACTCTTCTTGTCTACATTTATATCTGACGACCATTGGCAATTCAGGATGGGATCCAACGAACACGGTTGTTTCTCTTCCCCGATTATCACTGCACCGCTGATCATCGCTGTTGTACTCAATCCATCATCACTAATATACTTTCCATCAATGAAAAGCATACACTACCTGTAAAACATGCCAACAATCCTCTGTACATTCTTCCTGTACTCATGCCATCTTCACGAATGCCCGTCTGTTACATTCTTCCTGTATTCATGCCATTCTTCTGTTTGCCTGTCTGTTACAAACTTCTTGTACTCATGCCATCTTCATTGTTGTACTTGCCATCAATGAAAAGCATTCGATGTCTGTTAAATATTTTCCATTTGCTGTCTGTTAAATATTTGCCAACACTTATTCCTCATTGACTACACCACCCATGGCGACATCATGAGCAATCAGGGGTAAAAGTGATTTAGTAAAACATTCTGCCAATAACTGGTCAGGAATGATCGCTTTGATAAACCTTCATCGTCATCTCCACTCATGAATATGATCAGAGATATGCATGGAGTTATTCTAACGAAGGGAGTTCAAGAGTTCAGTACCTGTCTCGTATCAAATGGGTAGTTGAAAGTGCATGAGAAAAGACATGGAAAGGGAGTTGAAATCTTGGAAAGCACCACGTGGAAGTTCAATATACCACTTGGCTGCAGAACCCGTAAGTGTTCGCTGGAAAAGACGAAAACGTATAGAATCATCCATTAAGGAGTATGATGAACACCATAAATGGAAAGTCATCACATGGTTATTCAGATATTCTCCAGGTTTACCGTCAAATTTTTGAATATCAAAAGGTAATCTAGCAGGAATCATTGGCCAGTATGAAGAATGTAGGATGGGATCATTGGTCAATTGAATAAGTTTGGGAGATCCAGAGTTGCAAGAAATGGTAGTTGTCATCTAACCTGAGGGTGATACTGGTGTGGCATAGGGACACCAGTAGGAACGTAAATTGGGTTAGGTGGATAATTGTATCCAGTAGATCCTCTTGCATACAGTTGTTGTTGACTAGTATAACCAGGATTCAATGAAGGGTGAGAAGCATTTGCATAGGGAGGATAACCCGATGGGTTCTGAGGATTGTAAGTCAGATGATTTACTTTCCCATAAGGAGGATAAACATTTTTCCCTTAAGGAGGGTAATCAGTTGATCCCAGGGGCTGATACACATTAGCCCCATGGGAAAGATAAATATTAGACCCATGAGAATAATAAGGTTGTTTTTGTCCTTGAGGATTTTGTCCCCCCAGAGAAAAATGGATTTTCCAGAAAAAGAACGTGCCAAGGATATTTTTGTGGAATTTTGTCCATACAATGGGTTATGGACTCCAGTCTGAGTTTTCCTCCCAAGAAGAGGTTGTGTCCCGATGTGAGTTTGACCTCCAAATGGAGGTTGACCCCCAAATGGAGGTTTCCCCCCAAATGGAGGTTTCCCCCCAATGGGAGGTTGAGTGACTAGAGGGATCTGGGATACAGCAGGGAACAAATGATCGGTGCCTCCAATTGGATTGGAACCACCAAGACCAGCTCCTCCAAACAAAGGTGTGGGTATAGAACTAGTAGCGGCGTTATATCTAGGTGGAACAAAAAATACAGAAGCTCCCGGTGCAACCTGGGTAGTGTTATAAATGGAAGAATTCAGAGCTCTGTACCCAAGTGGGAGTGAAGGGTTTGGTCTAAGTGGTGTTCCAATTAGAGCTTGGGATGGTGTCACATTTTCGGTGGGGATTGTATCAACATGCGGGACCATAGTGGAATGGGCCATATGGAGAGAAATGGTCAATTGAGGACAAAATGACTCTGTGTCTGACATGATGGTGACACTACTGGATGTAGCATAAAAGTAGTCTAAAGTTATTGTGTATGTAGCAGATGTTTCGGGCAACTCGGATATGATAGGTATATCAGCACTTGCCCTTGAATCGAAAAGCTCTTCCACCATGGAAGGTGGGCTTCTAAAAATGCCAGTAGTCCAAAAGGGATTCTCGCCTTCAGAGCCTGTGAGAGGTCCTATTGGTATTCCGTAAGTGTCAACAACAATTTCTATGGATGAATTTAGTTAGAGAATACATCTCTCGTAACCGTGAAGAACTCGGAAAGACTCTAGGGAATCGAAAATTCAAAAATTCTCTAGAGAGTCTGTTCTTTCCACTTGTGGAGTTGTGTCTTAGACCTCACTCTGTTGAGGAGAGACCTCCTATGGATTAGTAGGCAAAGTTTGATAACCCTCTGAATCTTCTGGGGGTAACCCTTGCATTCTGCGTGAACGGTGTGGAGGAATATTTCCCGAACCAAAAACTTTACGTAAAAACTCTATGTCCAACTAACGAAAAAGAAGCAGCATACACTAAAAAAATCTATGAATCAAACCAATCAAACAAAACCTTCTCTCAATGACCGTACTAGTTGGTGATGAAATCCAAAATCACGTTATCAAGTTAAGAAAGGGATAGGATATGGTGGAAAAGTTATGATGGCGACCTGCTTAACAGACTTACGCCTTGGTGCAAGATTCCACGTAGTAATTATGGATTTACCCTCCAAGGAGCCCGAGTGAGTTTGACCACCATCTGTTCCAGGTACAGCGAAGACTTCCCTTCACCATCACCTTGTGTAAGTACGTAAAGATTATGTCTACTAAAGAAACCAACTCGCAGTCATCCCCTAGGCAGGTACAGTCGAGAATCCAGTCTGAACGTATGGGCGGGATAACAAGTCTGAAATTCTTTGAGAGAACTGAGGACAAGTGGACTAGTAGAACTCCAGAGGACCCCGAATAGATTCGGAGTTCAAGAAGAACCGAGACCAAATGAATACAGTTGAGCCTCGAGAAGAACCCCCAAAATACGATCTGACTACTACGAATGGTTGAACCACGTAGGGATAATCTTCGTAACTCTCCTGAACACGACCTTGTGCGTAACCCCTATGTGAGAAAGGGATCCAATAAAGACTATAGGACAATTGGATTTTCTCTCCCTATCGCAAGATGCTATTGTTTGTTTTGAATACTTTGAAGAGTTTTACTCACAGCCTAATCCAAAGTGCTAATCCTAGTCTAATGTTGGTGGAGGATTCTAAAAACAAAATATTCTAGATCAATTTTAATTAGCGTTAATTTTGCAATTTTTATTTACTCAGAGGTGTATGAAAGTGAAATTGATGGTATTATGATTCAATTCCCAAAAACATGCATAAGAAATGATAAACAGTATTTTCTTTCAATGAATGTTTATTTAAGGGAAGGAACAAAGTGCACTTTTCACTGTTAAACACTAAGATGCAGTATCCTCATGCAATTGTTTCTTAATCAAATCCAATGTAATGCTAAAAAAATCAGAAATTCATTCTAATATCCAAACCAATCACTAAAATAAAACCTTTTTCTTATATGTGAATGATAATCAATTTGATGTAAATCTCCCTATGTCAATCAAACTTCAAGATCAATGAGATTAAGACAATCAGAAGCAAACTTCACATAAACAAAACACACTCTTGTTGTGATCAAACAAGAAACAAAAAACAAAATCAACTTTGCAAAAAAAGAACAAAAAAGCTCAAACAAAGAGAAATTATGGAAAATTGACCTCAAAGATCAAATGGAATGGTTCATAGATCTCCAAAATTCCTTACCATAGATTTCATTCAGTTAAATAAATGAGAAGAAAACAGTTAAATGATTCCAAGTCTTCAAAAGAGAAGAATGACTCAAAGTAAGGAAAAAATGTCAAAAAAAAATTCAAAAAAAAAAGTGATCAATTCTTAAAAATCAAGGTGTTGGAGGCCTAAACAAGGATACACTGACGTGGTAATGATCTTGAGAAAATGAAAATAGCAAACGATGGACTCAGGGATCAATGCCCTACAAGATTTCTCTCAGAAAAAGGGCAGTGCTCTAGTGTCAAGGGCACCAGGGTGTTGCAACGCTCTGTTGAAGCTTGGCAGGGAGCGCTAGTGCTCTGGTAGCAGAGGCAGGGGAGCACTAGCCTCTCAAAATTTAGAAAAATGCCCAAAAATCCAAAAACTCAAGAAATAAGAAATCCAAAGTGTATAGGATGAATTAAATATCCAATAAATACTTCTAAAATACAGAGGCACATTATGAATAAGATCAAAGAGTGAGCAAAGTCTAAAACAAGATCTAGGAAGAAAATCAAAACTGAAAGCTTCGGTCCCCAGTGGAGTCGCCAATTTCTGTTACAGAGAAATCCCCCTGTGAACAAGTGGATTCCCTCTTGGACTCTAGAATCCTAAGGCCAGGAAAGAAAGGGTGTTAACTTTGGTCACTAACATCCTTTTAGACCTACCTAAATTGAAGTATAGAGAAGGGGAAGAAAGGTGTACCTTTTTAACGACGTTTGTCCTTGCACAGTCCGAGTTGAGCTTTGATCCCCAAGCTCCTCGACAAGTCCTGAAAATCAAAAAAAGATAGAACAAGCTTCCTATTCCACTAATATTAGCTTAAAACTAGATCTATCTACTAGAGACAAGTTCATGTAGAATAGACACAACCTTGTGTTGGAAGATTGGTTGTTGTCATTGATGTCAACACTAGTCATGGGTTTTGGACTGCAAGATTGATGAAGGTATTTGGACATGAAGGACAATTCAAATGAATATACAACACCCATGAATGGATAGTATACATCATGTTGTTTCTGTTGGTATGTGGCACGTCACGTGGATCCTTATGGTTGAGGAGAAATGAATTTTTGAAGATGACAAAGTGAATTGAAGAAGGAAGTACATGTAGGCCCTGAAGATAATTAAAGAAACGAATTACAAAATAAGAAAGTGTCAGGTCGTCCCTAATGTTAAAAGGAAGTGAAATAAATGGTATAAATAAACATCATTATACATTCATTTGATGCAAGTCTAATTTCAAAGGAAATCAGAAGTAAAGAAGGCTGGATTTAAAGGGAGGATGAAGCCTTTTGGTGATGTGTTCTAAGGTATGTTATTTTCAGGTCATCTTACCATTTTTTATATAACTTTTTTTATAGAATGATTCAGATGGTTAAATCGCTATGGTATTGAGAAGACATATCAAGGTACCTCTAGTAAACATTTCCGCTCTTGATTCACTATAATTATGGAGATAGACTCTGTGGAAGATAGGGTTTGTGACCAGTTCTGAAGCTAGTCAATAAATAGGTGTTCCGGGTAAAACAATCATAGATTTTTCATAGTTAATCCAAATGAAGTGGGAAAAATTTCATTGGAAAGAGTATGTACTTTAGTTTCTTTTTTGTGATTTTCATAATCGGATGTTAAATATTGAGCGCGGGGCATTCTATGAAAGTTCACTCTCCTGAATAGACCAGAATTGAATAAAGTCTATCATTATTTCTATAACTTCTTTTTGGGGAGGATTCAAGGAGTGAAACTTGGAGGAGTTTTAGATAATACATTGAGTAATATTATCTACAAGATCAGAGTACTCCAAGAATTGAAGAATTTCAGAAATTGAAGAAGTCTCCGGAAGCATTATCAAGTTCTATGTGATGATTGGTTGATGGTGATGATTTAATGTAAAGTTTTATTATCTCTTATATATTCTTGGGTGGAAGGAAGGGGCAAGGATGGAGAGTTCAAATCTCTCTTTATATTGGAATATTGTATCTTCCTCTTGGAGGTTTATCCCTCCCTTTACATTTGGAAGCTGCAGCTACCTTTGGAAGTCATTACTTCCCTTGAACAATAACTATGGATTATTTCTCATATATTGTGCATGGTGTACTGTGGTGTATTGGTGTAACTCTTATACTATTGTTCATTTCTCATTGGATATAATTGAATGGTTTAAGTATAAGTTGAAAAAGATTTCAAATTGTACTTGATACTGATTCACCCCCCTCTCAGTATCAGCACCTTGAAAGAAACAGGCCAAGCACATATGTATATTAATGAGAACAATAGATAATACTTACAAACCTTTAATGAAGGTGCAACAACCTCTCCTAGCTCTCCTTGTCCAACCCTTTTCTTAAGTAATCCACACACAAACTGATTATGCATCAATGATATCTCCCTTATGAAATCATAAGTTTGATGACTTCAATGTCTCTCCCTTTCACCATGAGGAGGCCTCCTTATATAGGCTTGGAGAGGCCTATCAACTTAAGATATTCTTGGGATAGGTTGAGGATCCTTCTCCTTCAGTTTTGGATCTTCTCTAAGATCGAGGCTTGACCTCAGATTTGAATCCAACCAACTCTAGATATGAAGGGGATTCTTCCCTGATTTTCCTCAACTGTCCAAAATTCGCTCAAAAAGGCTAGCACTCCCTCAAAAGGGGGTACAGAGAATTACAACGCTCCCCCAAAAGAGGGTACAGAGTGTTGGCACTACCTGACAGTGTATAGGGGAGCACTACCTTCCAAAATTGATTTTTGAGTGTTTTTTTCCATGGAAAAAGACTTGTACTCTTTGTCAAATGATTTCTCCTCTTCAAAAACAATCTTTTGAGGTGTCTTTTAAGTGTTCTTGATAATTTCGTCTAAGACACGACATAGGAAAGATGACAGTATGATATTTGTGAAACTTGCAGCCAAAATGAGACACTTTCTACATTGGTAATGAGGATACTAGGCCATCATTGTAATGAGTAATTTTGATGTGTAACAATCCCATCCCAAGGTTATCAGGAAATTCAAGTAGTCTTGCAAATGAAGAAAACCCTTTGAGTTTCATGAAGGAAGGTGTTATTGAAAAATTTCTAACAGTTGATCACATGAGTGGGTGCATTGACTCCCCACCTCCATCATGCTAATGTATAATCCTAAATATGGATTCCATGGAGGATCAATGCATCAACTAGAAATGTTTCAAAATAAAATTAGAGGAGGTAAATATGGCGTTGGATGATGGAGTGAATCTCAATGGAATTCCCCTTATGGAATGTGCTTCCTTGGTTGGGTGATTCACTAATAAAATAATCAATGGCGACACCATGAATAGATGAACGAAAGAAAAATTCTAACCAATCCTTGGTTATGAGTTGAAATGTCTAACCTTGGTGAAAATCTAGTTAGCATGGATTACAAACTCGGCTCTGGATGTGGACAAGTTTCTCCTCACCCACTGGAGGTAGGGATATCAAGCTCTTTTCCTCAAGGATTGGATGGTGTAATTTGGTGGTAGCATGGAATGTTTATTCGTTACCCTAGTCTAGGTTCATCTGTCAAGGATCCCCCTCATTCTCTGTTCAGAGGAATTTTTGATCTGAAAATAGAAGGCTAACTTGTTATGCTATGCAAGCACCCTCTACCTCATTAAATTAAACCTTAACAAGACCTTTCTTCATGTGTTAAATTATGCAAGATGGTTTATGTGTTATAGTTCTTGGTTCTTCTTGTCAATGTACATGTGTGAAGAAATGTTCTTTTAGAAGATTTATTATGTGTTATAAACCAATACACATGCCATAAAAAGTGTAGCAATTAACACAGCAAATTCACAACAATACCAAGATGATAAAGGAGTTCACCCCTCTCTGGGCTACATCTCCTTGAGCCTCCTTCAATGGACTTGGCTCTTTGGGATTAGTTTGTCAAATGCTCTTTACAAGC
>JZKD02S1667850.1:721930-736711 GCA_000966675.3 Picea glauca
CCAAGAATAAGTTGACTATGTCCTTGAAAAAGATGAGATAAAGGTTGCCTATAGTTTGTGCACAACTTTGAAGGTTATGCACAATGTGAATGCTGCAATATTTAAGGATGATAGTTAGGGATTTTGTGACTGCACAACAACCAAAAGCATTCAAGAAATTACAATGGTAATTGAATAGAAATATGTGACAAGAAGTTACCCTAGATTTATGTAGAAGTGGGTGGTTAACGATGAGGGTTTTGTTACAAGTATGTTGAGAGGTGCTGTTATATTTTTTTTCTAAAAACATGGAAGAATTGTTCTAGATGAACAAAGGACATTATGATGAAGTTTCATTTCCACAAAGAAAATGTAGAATACATTTAATGGGTGAACATGCATATTTAACCCAAAGAAGAGGACTCCATTAGTAGAGATGACAACAAAAATATAGTAATGAAAAAAGTGGTTCATTATTAGAGTATCAAGTGTTAGTGATGGTGCAAGAAAGCATGGAAGATATTGAGTGTGTTTTACAACATATTGTAGAGATAAATATGAGGACTAAAAATGAGGAATTTGCAACATGATATATGTGGCATGGGACTAAGATACTCCCAATAATCATATTATTGCAATAACGAAGGATTCACAGAGTAAGATGAAATATTCAAGATGGGATGTGTAAAATAGTAAATGGTCTAGACTATGAAGGATAAATAAAAAGAATAGAAATAATGGGTCTAGCAACAAGTGGTTGTCAATTTATCAACTATCTCCTGAACAATATGCTCATGTATTTTCATACCAAGGGAGTATAATGTAGGAGCATCCTTCATGTATGGGCCATTTTCCCTCACCCAAATATATTTTCATTCTAGTTTTCTAATTTGTTAAATTTTAGTTTTTCTTGGCACTATGATCCATGTGGAATTATTGCAGAAACCATATTAAAGAACATAATTTCCCCCTATTCTCATGTGCCTAAACCAAAGATAGAGAAATTCATGAACCATACAGAGTGGGAGGAAAACAATCTGATTGACACTGAACAACAGCCTTCTCCTAGCATCATTTCACAAACAAATACTCCACGGGTACTAGTAGAGAAGAGGCCTAGGAAAGAAGTATCTCCCCCAGTCACATAAGTCTCAATAGAAGACTTCCAATTTTATAGGAAAATACCCAAAACCAGTCATACACCTGATAGTTCTAGAGGAGAAGAAACTCATTCCACCACAGTAATGGAAGGAGAACATTCACCACTTTTTTTAGGAAGCCAACAAACGATGTCCACTTCTTCATCCAGGTAAAAAACAAACATCACATTGTCAACCAAATCCTCACAGGATCCTGCAGGAATCAACCTCTTTGAGAAATATAATATGATCAAAAAAAAGAATGAACCATTGACCAACAGTACCTATGCTCATTTTTGGAAACATACATCTACAACACAGCATAAGTTGTTCTTTTATTTTAACACAGAGAAAGGGGGGATGCACATGGAATTCTTATAGGCATAGGTGCCTCACCTGAAGGTGATTTATGATTGTAAAAGGTCAACATTTGAGTTTGATGTCAAAGAGGTTCATCCAGCCGATCAAATGGACATGCACAGACAGACTGGAGAAATGGTTTTCTCCACCCTAGATAATACCTCCATGACTGTTGCAAAGTTGCAAGTCTCCTTAAACAATGTTCAATCTCATCTCAAGATAGAAAATATATCTTCCCTGGCTAAGGATAACAAGATGAAGTCACTAGAAGAATTGGTATTGAAAATTATATATGATCCATCCAATGTCAAAGCAGTAGAAGAAATACTCAATAAGAAGAATGTCGATATAGAATCCTTAAGGAAACAACTGAAAATACCTGCTACAAAAGACCCATAGTCAAAGGAAATGGTTGATACTCGAGGCGACAAGGAAGAAATTTTAAAATTAATCATTAAGTAGAATGTGCATATTAAGGAGATGGAGGTCGAGCTAGAGAAGCTAGTCAAATAAAAAGAGCAGAGTGTGCCAATGACAGTCATCCCACTGGATGTAGTTCCTCTCATAGGGATCATTACAACAACAACCACAGTGGAAATTCCAGCAGCAACCTCAGTGAAAACTCTAGATGCATCAGAAAATTTGGCAAATTCCATGGAGGACATGTCTCTGTAAGGGAAGGAAGTCAAAAGACTGCAGGATGAGATCAATAACCTTCAGCAGCTGAAGTCCACTTTACAATCAAGTTACAACACCGAGATGCACAAATTTGAGAGGCTCAAGCAAGAAAAGCAAAAGTTGTAGAAGGAAATAGTCATGGCCAAAACACTTTCATAGGCCAACGAAAATATTTGGATGGACATCTGCAAATCCATGATAAATATTTGGCCACTCATACAGATTATGTTTGAGAAACATGAACTGGTGCAGAGAAATAGACAATCCATTGACAATATAAGAGGAGAATTGGGAGAAAGGCCTACAGAGGCAAATGAGATCATCGGGTTCTTGAAATCTAAGACAAAAGAGGAGATGGAGGACTTGGAAATTGAGGATAGGACAGAAACTATCCTTGAGGTCAAGAAAGTTTTGACTAAGAGGGGACTGATGTTGCAACTTGAAGAGAGAGTCCAAATGATGGATATTGGAGTGCAGAGGTTTTTCAGCAAGGTTGACTATCTGCACAAGAAAGGTCTTCCAGGTTTATTTATTATCAATGACAAGGTGATTACCCTCTCAGACTACAAACAAAAGATCCTCACAGTGGAAAAATATGGTTCTAAGATTGTAGGGATACAAGGCAACATTACTGACAAAACATTTTTGGAGACTTTGTAGTTGGACCTGAGCATCCAACATGAGATAAAGTACATCTTCATCACCAAGCCCACCTATCCCAAGTACACAAAGATGGATGATGTATATCGAAGGTTACTCAAACTTACCATCCCTAGTCAAAAGAGATGGGATGACCTATGTTCTTTGATAGAGTAAAGATGATGTGTACATCCGAGTCAGCATGTGGAATAGTCATAGTCAAGTCAAAGATGAATCACCAACCACCTTCCTCAAAATCAACATAAGGGATTCGAGAGGATCATTAAGCATTCCTACTTTTTTGTAATATGTAATCTAGTTAGTTAGATTTTCTCTCCACCATATCCTGATCATTAATGACAGGATCAGTTGTAAATTTTCCATAAATACTTCAGACTTTGAAGTATTGAGGGTTGATTTTTTCACCCAAGCAAGTTGTATCTGTAATATTTTTGAAGAGATCTACCAGTAATAAAGGACGATTTCACAAGATTCTTGCGTGTATAGAATTTGTTTCATACACTCTGTTTCTTACTTTAGTGATTTAAATGTTTTTCTTATGATATTATAATAAATAAATTCTTAAATGCTTCTTTATTCTGATTGATTATCTCATCTGTTTCTCTCTTTCCATCACTTAAATTCTAAAGGATCCAACATTATCATTATATTTCCCTGTGAAGGAACCTAATAAAATTTGTATATGATCTCAATCATCAACACAGACCCCATAGCCCAATGGATGTGTAAAGAAATATTCCATCCATATTTATAAAACAAAACAACACACTCATATTATTTTAACTAGCCTAAGATCTAAAACTCAAACATATCTAAATCATACAAAGAGATCCCTCTCTGAAACTAGCAGGGCTAGATCCCAGTTTCGAAGTGGTTTTGTAAGTTACCCCTGTCAAATTTATTCTTGCCCCTCACAACCTTTGGGAATTTATAGAGTTCTAACATAGTGGCGACCATACTGGGGACTTGAACAAACTTTCCATCCTGCGATTTATTTTCCCTAGATAAAGAAAACTTTATTTCTGAACAAATCATAAGATCTAACTTATGAAGAGATAAATGTTCATAGGTTGTTGAAGTTTGTATATATTAATTTAGGTTTATAAAAATTTAAATTTATGGCTCCTAAAAGAATCCACACTAGATCTCATTCTGATCCAGAACTTGCAACAACAATAGACAATCCATAAAGGTTACTTAGAAAAAGAAACACTGTAGAAGGTTATGGGAATAACAATCCTCTTCATAGGGCCACTTCTCTTCCAGAGAAGTTTGTCGCAATCCAGGACCTTGAGTTTGACCTACCTTTTGAGAAAATCCTTTTCAGAACCAAATCTGACATCTTTGTGAGTGAAACAGTCCTAGATCAAACCATCCTACAACCCAGAACCCCTGAAAGATTTTCTCTCAGAACAAGCTTTTATCAACGTTTTTTGCAAGAGTTTTAAAAGTTATAAGATCTAGTATCAAATCTTGATCAAGCATTGTATAAAGCCCACTTTCAAGAGACAATAGAAATTTGTGCGATGGCTATTGTTGTAGCTTCTATCAAGCCTCAAGTAGCTCACTCCATACCTCACAACCCTACATATTCTACATCTTCTATCACTTCTCCTCCAATCACACAAGTTTTTATTCAGCCTCCTCCACCAATCATGGAAGCAAGATATGCTCCCTTGGTGTTAGATGCTCACTTTCACGCTATGCCATAGGACTATCAAAACAATCATCCCCAATTTGATGGTACTGGAACTCTTAATGCACAACAACATGCTGAAAAAAGGAATGATTAATATGACTTGAAGGAAGTCAACGAGGCAAATGTCCAGATGATACTTTTTGCACAGAAGTTAACCGAAGAGGTCAAAAAATGGTTCAAAGCATTACGGGCTGTGAGAATTTTTGATATTTCTACTTTTCAATGAATTTTTCTCGACAGATGGGAGGTAAATAAAAACCCTCTCCAAATTGTATCAGAATATGAAAATATCAAAAGGATTCAAGGAGAAATAGTGCAGCACTACTGCATTCATTTCAACAATCTCTATAACTTAATTCATGTTGATATCAATCCAACTCAAGGTTTGTCCTTAATCAATTTCCCTGATGTATATGATGCTTATATGTCATACCAAATAAGGGAAAGGAATTCTACCACCCTAGAATATATGCAGAAAAGTGCAGTGAGTGTTGAAGCAAATCTATTAGCCAGAAGAGCTAGGCAAAGAAAAGAAAGAAGGGTTATGATCAAAGAAGAACCTTCCACTTCTACCTCAGATACCAAAGTGGATTCCCTGATGAGGACGATGGAGAGGATGATGGACAAATTGAAAATCAATGACAGGAATCCTTGCAGAGAAAATCAACCTGCTCCCCAGATTCAGAATCCAAATTTCAGAAGAAACCCTCACGAAATCAAATAGAGAGAGCCCAGAGACCAAAGGGAAAAAAGAAGGGCTGATCAACAAATTAGACCACCTCTTCAGGAAACTTACGTTGATAACGGGGAAGAGGTAATTGAGGAGTTGGATGATATTAACATAAACCTCATGGGTGTCAATGATAATGACTCCATCTTTCTCACTCAGGAAGAACATGAGCTTTTTCTCCTTTCACGGACAGATTTAAATGAGCAAGAGGAAGAAGCATAACAGCGGGCCTTCGAAAATGCTATAATGGAGCTCCACAGACAGTATAACTTGAGAAGTAAGAAGGCTAATGGAAATCCAACAAAGAAGGCTGTTGAAACCAAGAAAGTTGATGAACCTAATAAAAGCCCAGAAAAGAAAGGTCCGGACACTCCTTCAAAGAGAACCTCTGAAGCTTCACCAAGAACATATCAAACAGAGGTTTCATCTATAAGTCAGTAAAGTACTTCTGCATAGAGGACTGTGAATGATAAACAAGAATTACATAGCCAAACCAAAACTTCAACCACTTTCATTCTGGAAAGTGAACTGGCTAAATTGAAAATTCATATCCCCCTATCATAACTAATTAGCAAAAATGCTTACAGATCACAAGTGATCAAAGCATTGAGCATTGAACTGGAAATAGGTACAAAGGAATTAAATATTGAGCCAGTAGTATGTACAGATACTATAAATGTTGCAGATGATCAACCTGAGCTACTTTTTGGTCCTGAAGTTGATGGACAAACTAATACTGGTTCTGTTCCTCATTTCTACATTATTCTGAATATCCATGACAAGACATTACACAATGCTATGCTTGATTCGGGCGCTTCTCACAATTTGATGCCCAAGGCTGTGATGGAGAAGTTGGGGCTTCATATCACCAGACCCTATAAGGACTTGTACTGTTTTGACTCTAGAAAGGTCAAATGCATAGGTCTGATTAAAGATCTGTGTATTACACTGGCCTAGATCCCAGCTAAGAGCACGGTCATGGATATCATGGTTGCAGACATTCCTCCGAAATATGGTATGTTGTTATCTAGATATTGGGGTTCTAAGTTGAAGGTCACTTTGCATTTAGATATGTCTTATGATACCATCCATGTATTTTGGAAACAGAGAAGATTGTACATAGAGACTCTAATAAAATAAATGGTCAGCAGTCAAGAGAAACCACATAACTATCCTTTTTACTCTGTTCGTTCTAACCTAGATTCCTCCATTTTATATAATGATGGTGACTTGTACAACCAAATTTCACAGTTGGAAGATGATGCATCTTGCCTGCAAGAAAGTAAAGAAATCACTGAGGCAAGTAAAATTGTGACAGCAGAAAGTGATGAACCAACAGAATATTTCTGGAGTCTGGATTTTGATGGAGTTGTTAGCAAAGAGGGAGTTGGATCCAGAGTATGGATGCATAATCACAAAGCAAGTTATTCAGAAACTCACTCATATAAATTAAATTTTCAGTGCACCAACAACATAGATGAGTATGAATCCTTGATGCTCGGTCTGAAGTTATTGAAGAATATTGGTGCCAAAAATATTATGGTAAGAGGAGACTCTGAACTTATTATCAGACAAATCAAAGGTGAGTATGCTACTAAACATCCTAGGCTCAGAGCTTATAGAAATGCAGTTTTAGATTTTCTACAATATTTTATTGAAATTGACTTGCAGGTAATCCCTTGATGCCAGAACATACTTGCAGATGGATTGGATACCTCGGCAGGCACATGAAAAATACCTTTCCATCCAAATCGCCAATACAAAGTACAGGTGAAGTGCAGACCAACCGTCCTACAATACATCAGGTACTGGCAAGTATTTAGCAACGATGAACAAACTGAAGATTTCCTACAGTCTAAAACTGATTTTGAGTGTACAAATATAGATGTATATAGTGATGATGATAGTGTACATAAGTTAGACTTAGAAAAGGATAGTATAAATAAAGTAGATTCAGATGAAATAAATGAAAAAGATGAAAACTTTGATTTTTTTCAATTGAAGAATAATGTTTTACCTAGAGGTTTGGTTCCTTTAGAAGAATTGTTTGATTTCAACGATGTAGCAAAAAATCCCAATATTGAAGCTAGTGGAAAGGAGTTCGAGGAATGTAATATAGGAACGGAGGGAAAACCCAACATGATAAAACTATGTAAATCTTTACCCCTCGAGAAAAAACACAAATATATTGAACTGTTTAAGGAATATGTAGATGTCTTTGCTTGGAGCTATGAAGATTTAAAATCTTAGGACACAAGTATCATACAACACAAGATTCCAATAAAATACGAACATAATCCTTTCAAGCATAAACTTAGGAGAATCAATCCAAAGTTACTACCCCTGATCGAAAAAGAAATTAAAAAGATGTATGATGCCAAAATAGTTATCCCCTTAAGATTTTCAAAGTGTGTTTCCAATTTGGTTCCTACCAGAAATAAGTCTGTCGAAATCAGGCTTTGCATTGACTTCATAAACCTCAAAAAGGTTTCCCTCAAAGACAAATATCCTCTACCTAAAATGGATCACATCTTACAAAACGTAGTGGGGGACAGTAGGATCTCTTTGCTAGATGGTTTTTCTGGCTATAACCAGGTTCTCGTCCACCCAAACGACCAGGAGAAAACAACTTTCACCACACCCTAGGGAACTTTCATGTATGTGAAAATGCCCTTTGGTTTTATAAATTTTGGTGCCACTTTCCAAAGAGAAATGGACATTGCCTTTGTGGATGATCTTGGTAGGTTCATAGTCACATATTTGGATGATGTTACGGTCTACCCAAAATCAGATGAGGAAAATTTACAACACCTCAAACGAGTGTTTGAAAAGTGTAGAAAGTTTGGGATTTCATTGAATCCCAAGAAAACTCTTTTTGGTTTAGAAGAAGGAAAATTGCTAGGGAATATAATCACTAAAGACAGAATCAAGATAGACCCCAGCAAAATTGTGGCCATCCAAAAGTTAGACCATCCTAGAAACATCAAGGAATTGCAATCCTTCATAGGTAAAATAAATTTTCTAATGAGATTCATACCCAATCTGGTAGAACTCCTCAGGAACATCACGAATATGATGAAAAAATACACCAAAATAAAATGGAACACTGAATCCAAGCAGTCCTTTTAGAAAGTAAAAAATGCACTTACACAAGCCCTTGTCTTGATCAGTCCAGATTACACTAAAAACTTCTATTTATTCTCTTTTTCATATGAAAACATCATTGCAACAGTACTATTGTAGAAAAATAGTGAAGTGCATGAACATCCCATTGCCTTTTTTAGCAAGTCATTAAGAGATGTTCCACTGAACTAAAATATAATGGAGAAATAATCTTTTTCCCTAGTAAAAGAAATAAAATATTTTAGAGAACTTTTACATTCTCCATTCACATACTATTTCTTATGTTCCTAACGCAGTGGTAAAGGATATTTTGACTCGGGATAACCCATATGGAAGAAGAGGAAAGTGAATTGTTGTGATTCTAGAATATGATATAGAAATCAAACCAACTAAACTGATCAAGGGTCAGGTTTTGGCCAAATTGATGGGTGAATCCAATTTTCATGCTTTAGATATAAATTTCTTAGCTGCAGTTGATGAACAAGGAGAGAAGGCGACTCCAGAAGTAAAAGAGGTATTCTCAAAATCTCCATGGTACGCAGACCTCATTTTTGTCTTGCATAAGTTACAAGCTCCTCCTGGTCTAACTAAGACTAAATCTAGATTCTTAAAACTAAAAGCATTGAAATATTGTATTCTGGATGGAAGCCTTTACTAGAAAGATGTTGGAGGCATTTTACTTAATTGATTATTAAAAGATGAAGTTGACAAGGCATTGTGGGATTTACTGACCCACCTTGTTTGAATATGTGCATAAAAAGGTAACTTCCTGTCACAAGTGCCAAGTGTTTGAGGGAAAAAGGAAAATTTTTCCTTTACCCCTGAAACCCATTTCAGTTGAAGCTCCATTCCAGCAATGGGGTTTGGAATTTATTGGTGAGATTCATCCACCCTCTTCAGGTCAACACAAGTGGATCCTAACAGCTACAGACTACTTCACAAAGTGGATTGAAGTTGTACCCTACAGGCAAGCCACTGACTCTGTCATTATTAAATTCTTGGAAACTAATATTATGTCTCGTTTTGGATGCCCTAGGAAGATCATAACTGACATTGCAACAACTTTCAGATCCAAAAATCTAATAGAATTTTGCAGCATGTACCAGATTACTTTGTGACACCCCACATCCTATTACCCTCAGGGTAACAGGTTAGTTGAGTCCTCAAATAAAATTTTGGTGAATATCATAAAGAATATGTTGTAGGAAAGTAAGAATTCCTATCATAACGAGTTGGTTCATGCACTCTGGGCTGAAAGAATGACCACTAAAATATCAATAGGTATGTCCCCATATCAATTGGTATATGGAATTGATGTTGTTTTTCCCACCTCTTTGGATGTTCCTGTTATGAAGTTGTTGCAAGAAGTATAGGCAGAGGCTAATGATATTCAAAGGAGAATCAATCAAATGATCCAACTACATCATTCCAGAGAGGAAGTGTATAACTAGACACGGGTAATCCAAGAAAGCATTAAAAATATTTATGACAGAAGAACCAAGGAGGAGGATTTTGAATTAGGTGAAATGGTACTGAAGTGAGATTCCAAGAATGAATATAAGGGAAAGCATGGGAAAGTCGACAGTTTGTGGAAAGGCCCTTGCATCATTCAAGCATATAGAGGAAATAATGCATTCTTTCTCAAGGACAGTGATGGAGCAGACCTACCAGGAGGACCTATAAATAGCAAGATGCTCAAACATTATATTCCACCTCAATGAAGATCTTAGTCATTCATTTCATTTTATAAACCATTTTTACTTTCATGTTATGTGTGGGTGTTGTTGATCATATGGTTGAAGCTCGAAGAGAAGGCCCTAAGCCACTGACCAGTGCCACCAGATTTTCAAAATAAAAAAAATCAAGTTGCAGAAGAAGCACTGGAGAAGAATTTTCAAAACATCAGGTAGCATGTTCTTGGCACCTCACAAGGAGAGCACCATCCCCAGGTGGAGCCAATGTTATAACCCTATGTTTCATAGGATCAATTGGTGATTAGAATTTTTCCCTCTAGTTGGATTTTTGTTGTAAATAATATTTTATTCTACAAATGATTTACAAAAGAAAAGAAAGGAAAAGAAAAAGAAAAAGAAAAGAAAGAAAAAGAAAGAAAAAGAAAGAAAAAGAAAAAGGAAAAAGAATAAAATAGGGTATAAAAAAAAAAGATGAAAACTCCATGCAATAAAATTAGATTGATCCATACTATCTAACCATGGTCAAGTTCTTTAAATTTATGCAGATAGGTTAGTGAACAAATTGGGATAAACAGTTTAATCTTAGCCTAATTAGATAGGATAGTGAATAAACTTGGCTAAATAGTCTAAACTTAACCAAGTGTCTTAGGTTAGAGTAATTATTTAGCCCAACAGTCTAATCTGGGTTAATTTTGCTAGGTGATTAGAGTAGGATATAGGTTAGTAGGTTTTCATTTCAATAAAATTGATGAAAAGTTGGTAAATTCTTTGATTTGAGTTAAAATGTTGTATTTTGACCCCTTGGTGACAAAATGAAGGAAGGGGAGCAACAAAAAAACCCATAAAAAGTGTTATCCTAAGTTTTGTGGTGATATATCATGTTTGGCGCTTTGTGCTAAAGGGCATGCTAATCACAGCAGTCGATTAGCGTGCACTCAGATCTATAGCTAGAAGAAGATATCAGACCCCCCTCTCTCTTTACCACTTACCGCCTACCCCCCCTCTGAGAAAACTACAAAACCAACTTTCCATACCACCTCCATACTCCGACGTCATCCTCCACTCACCTATCGCTTGTCACATCCCATCCACCTATTATTCACTCACTACCCTCCATGTCACCTCCGTACACCTGTTACCCACTCATTACCCTCCACCTCACTCTTGATATGCCTGTTGGCCAATCAATGCACTCGACCATGACTGTTAATCGATCGACTCCTCATCTGCTCCCTAATAGACACCTGTTCATCCACTTAATCCCGTTGTTTCACCATTGTTGCATTGTTCACGATCCAGACATAGTCAAAGCCACCTTTGTCTGTTATCTTTAGTCAATGACCACCATTAACTCCTGGTAAACACAGTTAACATACTTTTTTAGTTTTGTAGGTATCAGTCAGATCCATGGCGCCCAAATCCAAAACTTCAAAGATTGAAGAGCATCGTTTCCTCCCTCCTCTTGTTGACCTAGATATAATACCTTTGGCCGATAAAGACTACTTAATTGCAGAGCTGAACTACAAATTTGACTTCTTCAAATTTCACTTCTGGCTCAGAGATACCTTTCTGGACCAGAGCGATGAGATTGGACTCTGGGAGTCAAATCTCCCACTATACCTATTCCCTCAGACATACCATTTCCCTGAGTTCTCTCTAAAATGTCAGGCACACTATATCCATAGCCAAAGAGCCATTGTTTCATCATCTGGTGAAACACTTTTCACCATTACCTAAGAAATGATAAACCAAATAATGTGGATACCCAGAGTCGACTCCCTTTCCCCTCTTTCCATAAAGATTATGACCGAGAAGTACAAGAAGTTTTCTTTCCCACAGAGAGCTCAAATATTTGAGATTCTCCTCCCTGAAAATGCCCAGTTTCCCAAAAGGAATCCCCCCTACCATTCCTCGATATTCTCAATGAAAGGTAACCAGATCATTTCCTCCATGTGTTGTCTACTAGGATATTATTCAGACGAGTGGGTAGATGAACCCATCCTGGGTTTTCTATCCATATTTTCCACGGAAGAGAAGGCTACTACACAGTTCGACTACAACCAGTTTTTGGCCGAAAACATCCATGAATATCTCTTCAAGTTTTCTATAGAGGGTATGTTCAGGTATTCCTCGATATTGGCATACATGTTCATATTTTTCCAAGAAGATAATTTCTCTTTCTCCCTACAGAAGCTAGACCAAGATGGTAACCCACAACCTGTCACATCGTGGACATCATTAATGAGAAAGAACTCATCTAAGTTCAATTTCAAGTAGTTCATCAACCAGTTTTACCACCCAATGGTAAGCATGCTCAGTGGGAAAATAGAACCCGGGATGAATGAATAAATTCAAAGAATTTTACGCTTATCAGACCTAGCTAAAATAAGTGACTGGTACATGTACCAAGATCATACAGAGATCAGAGTCTACGGATATGAATTGGCCCCTTACAAGCTACCCAAGTATTTTCCTGTTAGAATATTCACTCTGGAATATATCAGACATATGATAAATTCAGACGACAATCATTTTGTGGCTTTCACGAAAAAACAACAACTCAAGATCAGAGTTCCGATTGGTTCTTTCATCTACAATCGCAGAGCTGCAGGGGAAGAAGCCAACAAGATGTTAAAAGAAATGAAGTTCAGTCTCAGTTTTCCTTGGCACTATGATCCATGTGGAATTATTGTAGAAACCATATTAAAGAAGAGAATTTCCCCCTATTCTCATGTGCCTAAACCAGAGATAGAGAAATTCACGAATCAGACAGAGTGTGAGGAAAACACTTTTATTGACACTGAACAACAACCTTCTCTTGCTATCATTTCAAAAACAAATACTCCATAGATACCAATACAGAAGAGGCCCAGGAAAGAAGTATCTCCCTTAGTCACAGAAGTCTCAACAGAAGACTTCCAAGTTTACAGGAAAATACCCAAGACCATTCATACACCTGATAGGTCTAGAGGAGATGAAACTCAGTCCACCACAGTAAAGGAAGGAGAAAATTCACCACTTTTCTCATGAATCCAGAAAATGATGTCCACTTCTTCATCCAAGGAACAAACAGACATCACATTGTCAACCAAATCCTCATAGGAGCCTACAAGACTCAACCTCTTTGAGAAATATAATCTGATCAAAAATAAGAACAAACTATTGACCAATAGTACCTATGCTTAGTTTTGGAAATAGACATCTACAACACAACACCGGTTTCTCTCTGTTTTTGACACAGATAAAGGGAGGATGCACATGGCATTCTTGCAGGTACAGGTGCCTCACCCCAAGGTGATTTCTAATTATAAAAGGTCAACATTTGAGTTTGATGTCAAGGAGGTGCATCCATCCGATCAAATGGATATGCACAGACAGACTAGAGAAATGATTTTCTCCACCCTGACAAATACCTCCATGACTGCTGCAAAGTTTTAGGTCTCCTTAAGCAATGTTCAATCTCAGATCAAGCTAGAAAATATATATTCCCTTGCTAAGGATAACAAGATCAAGTCACTAGAAGAACTGGTATTTAAAATTGGATATGATCCATCCAATGTCAAAGCAACAAAAGAACTCCTCAAGAAGAAGAATGATGATATAGCATCCTTAAAAAAACAACTGAAAATCCATGCTACAGAAGACCCACAGGCGAAGGAGATGGTTGAGACTCAAGGCCACAAGGAGGAAATGTTAAAATTAATCATGGAGCAGAATGTGCAGATTAAGGAGATGGACGCCGAGCTAGAGAATCTAGTCAAAGAAAAAGAGCAGAGTGTGCCAATGATAGTCATCCCACTAGATGCAGTTCCTCTCACAGGGATTAGTACAACAACAACAAAAACCACCACCACAGTGGAAATTCTAGAAGCAACCTTGTTGAGCCTCAAAATGGTCCTTATTTTCACTCCATTATTCACCAATACCTTCACATTTACTTCCATATTACCTTCATATCACCTTCATATCACTTCCACATCATTACATTTACCTCATCATTGGGTTATAACTATGCTTTTCCAAAGTTTATCAATTCTTAACATTTTTAAGTGAATTTGTGGTTAAACTTTAGAAAATAATATGCTTATACTTATACCTAACAATTAGAATGAGTTTGTTGACATGTGTAGGTGATTTGGGAGCTTCCAAGACACTCTTATGTGGCTTCCAATACTCAAATTCGAATTCCCTTCAAGATATGGAAGGAGATTTGGATAAAGGTCAAAGAGGATATGTGTCTCATCATTTGCCATTTGGTTGTAACTATATGAGATTTTTATGGATCTAGGGAGAGAATAGTGGATCTCCATTAATGGGGTAGCTTCTTATGTTCTTGTATAAATAGGAGAGTCTTCTCCTTTCAAAAGGAGATATGGGGATGGAATATGGAGATAGATGGAGATATAGGTGTGAAGTTCAGGAAATGCTCATGTTTTGAATTGATAGGTTGATTCTTGAGGTTAGTCGAGAGGATATTTTATATTGGAATGAAGATGTAATCATATTCTTTTGAATACAAGACATGCTTCCATTTTGATCTCTATTTCGTGTTAAGATTATGGTGTACATGTTGAAGGATGGAAGGGCCCCCATGCACTGATGCTAGTACACCTATGTGTTGTATATAGTAGGTAAAATTTGTCATTTGTATATTCATGTTATTTTTATGTTATTTTCTTTAGTAGTTTAGAATAGACAACTTCAAATCCTCGCACATAT
>JZKD02S1667851.1:27643-48313 GCA_000966675.3 Picea glauca
CAAGGATTTAGAAAGTTTTACTATCCTGGGCTTCTCTTCTGTCCTTATGTTAACATCTTCAACCTCTTTACCACTGGCTTCAATTTTTGGTTTTTTAGCTACATCATTAAAATCAGAAAGGTCTTCTAAAGGAACTAAACCCCTAGGTAAAACATTACTCTTTAAATGAAAAACGTTAGATTCTACCTCGTCTTCAGCTAACTCTCCTGAATCTATCTTATTTACACTATCATTTCCAAAATTGGATTTATTTACGTTTTCATCCTCGTTTTCTAAGTCTATGTTTGTACACTCGAAATCATTTTTACATTGTAGAAAATCTTCAATTTGGTCATCGTTCCCAAATACATGCCAGTATCTGATGTTGTCTGGGACACTCGGTCTGCACTTCACCTCCACTGTGTATGGGCGAGTGGAACGAAAAGGTATCTTGCATGTAGCTGCTGACTTAGCTAAACCATCTGCTAAAATATTTTGTCCCCTGGGCATAACCTATAAATCAACTTCAGTGAAACATTTAAGGGCATCCAAAATGGCATTCCTATAAGCTCTGAGACGGGGATGTTTTGTTGCATACTCACCTTTGATTTGTTTGATAATTAATTCAGAATCGCCTCTTACCATGATTTGTTTGGCACCAACTTTATTTAGAAGTTTCAGACCGAGCATCAAAGCTTCGTACTCGACAATGTTGTTAGTTCATTGAAAATTTAATTTGTAAGAATGGTTTTCCAAATACCTAGATTTTTTATTATGCAACGAAACTCCTACTCCATCTCCTTCTTTGCTTACAGCGCCATCTAAGTCCATGCTCCAGAAATCTGTTGGCAATTGTTCACTTATCACATTTTTCTTTCTTTCTGCCTCAGNAGTGCTAAACCTTGTGGGGGTTTAATATCGACTGGAATTGCATTGTATAGATTATTGAAGCAGTTGCAGTAATCTTGAATGGTCTCACCTTAATTCTTTCTGATGTTTTCGTATTCTGACAAGATTTGGAGAGGATTTTTCTTTACCTCCCATCTGTCTAGAAAAATTCTTTGAAACGCTGTAAGGTCGAGCACTGAGGAAGCATGTAAACCCTTGTACCATTTCTTAATGTCACCGGTCAAACTCTGCACAAACAATCTCATTTGAACGTCAGCTTCATCTACTTCCTGCAGATCAAAATAGTCATTCATTTTATCAATGTGTTGTTGTGCGGTCAAGGGCCCTATTCTGTTGAACTATGGGAGTCTTGTTTGATAATCCTGAGGCATATCATGTAGAGGTGCGACCAACACCAAGGGAGCATATTTGGCTGCCATGATAGGTGGAGGGGGTGGGACAACAACCTGGATGATAGGTGTGGTAGTGACAGAAGATGAGGAGGAGCAGGGGCTTCCTGGCACAGAGTGAGCGATTTGAGGGTTCATAGTGGGAGATAGTATTTCAGGGGTCTGGGGTTGCAAGGTTTTTGGATCTAAAACGATTTTAGTCACAAAGTTGTCAGATTTTGTTCTAAACAGGATTTGTTCAAAAATGGTGTCAAAGTTAAGATCTTGAAGGGTAACAAGTTCCTCTGGAAGGGAAGGGGACCTCTGAAGGGGACTATGAATTCCTGAAACTTCTAAGACGGTCTTCTTTCTGAGTAACTGTTCTGGATTATCAGTTGTTATTGTAAGTTCTGGGTCGGGGTGGGATCGAGTATAAGTTCTTTTAGGAGCCATATTTCTTTTTTGATTTCGATGTGTATATTTTTAGTTTTATGAGTCTGAAAATTAATATTTACACGCTTTAACAACCTCTAAATATTATTGATTTTTCAGATTTACGATTTGTTTAGAAACAAACATTTCTTCTAAGGGAAAGAAAACGTGGGGTTGAAAAGTTCATCCCTAGTATGGTCACCACTATGTTAACGCTCTGTAAATTCCCAGAGGTTGTTAGGAAAGAAGGAATCTACAAGAGGTAACTTTATCCAACCACTTCGAAATTGGAATCTAACCCTACCAGCTTCAGTGAGGGATCTCTCTATATGATTTAGATATGTTTTGAACTTAAGATATTAGGCTAGTTAAATAAATAAGATTGAAAAGATTTGTTTTTTTTTTTGAGTTGGCTGAAAGGGCTTTACGCATCCATTGGGCTATGGAGTCTGTGTTATAGAGATGAAAATCTAAACTAGAATCAAAAGATTCTTTTCACAGGGCAGGATAATGCATTCATTGGATTCTTTTAGCAGTAAAATGATGAAAAGCAGAAAAGATGAGAATATCAGTTAAAGTAAAGAAGCAGTTAAGAATTTCTTTACTGTAATATTAGAAGATAAACATTAAGATCTTTCAAAGTCTGAAACATGGTATACAAAGATAAATCATGCAACATGCATTAATTTTAAAATATTTAGATTAGAAAACAATATGACAACTGAGAAAGAAAACATTCAACATAGAAAAGAAAACATCACCAATGAATAACACGCGAGAATCCTATGAAAATGTCTCTTTGTATTAATGGAAAATCTCTTGAAAAACATTATAGTCTTGTAGCTTGCAGGGCGTAAAGATCAACCCTCAATACTTCAAAGTTTGAAGTATTTATAATTGAAATTACAAACGATCCTGTCATTAAAGATCAGGACGTGGAAAATCTAAATTTAGCTAACTAACTTAACAAGATACAAAAATATAGGAAACTATTTGATGATGTGTCGAAACTTCATGTTGTTTTCTGGGTGAACCATTGGTGAGGCCTCCGCTTGACCTCATCTGAATGGATAACTGACTGGGCTTGGATAGCTCATCGACTACTTGATCAGATTGAAAATCTCTTCCCATCGAAGGTGACTGGGAATGCTGACTTTGAGCAATTTACGATATACTTCATTCATCTCCGTGTACTTGGCAAAAGTTGGCTTGGTGATGAATATGTACTGGATCTCATGTTGTATGCTGATGTCCAATAGTAAAGCATCCAAGAATGTCTTACCAGTGATACTACCTTGTATTCCTAAGAATTTTGAGCTATCCTTAGCCACAGTGGCTAGTCTCTTTTTATAATCGGGGAGTGTCATCAATTTTTCATTTATAACTCTCATACGAGGAAGGCCTTTCTTCTGTAGAGCTTCGATCTTGCTGAAAAATATTTGTACTCCTGCATCCATGGTCTGGACCTTTTCGTCTAGCTACAACATCATTCCTCTCTTGGTCATGACCCTTTTGACCTCAAGGATGGTCTCTTTCCTATATTCAATCTCAGACCCTCTAGCTCCTCTCTGGTTTTGGAATTCATAAATTTGATGATCTCAGCAACTTCTTCTTCAGAGACACAAAATGTATGTCGTCTAAATTTATCATCTGCCTTATGTATTCCAGGGAAAAAATCCTCACAGGTAAATACCTGGGCAATTTATATGGGGCCAACTTGCACCCATAAAATATGATCTCAGTGTGGTTTTGGTACAGGTACCAATAACTAGTCTTTGTAAGGTCTGACAGATGTAAAATCCTTAGAATTTCCTCGTTAATTCTAGGTTCGGGTCTGTCGTTGAGAATAGTCACCACTGGGTGGTAGAACTGCTCAATGAACTGCTTGAAACTGAATTCTGTAGAGTTATGTCTGAGCAATGAAGTCCACGTTGTCACTGCCCGTGGTCTCCCATCTTTATCCATCTTTCGCATTGAAAAGGAAAATTTGTCCGCTTGAAAGAAAATGAACAAGTAAGCCAGTATTGAAGAATACCAGAACATGCCTTCTGTGGAGAAATTAATGAATTGTTCGTGAATGTTGTCCGCCAGGAACGTACTATAGTCGAATTGAGTAGTGGGTCTCTCATTGGTGGAAAAAATGGACAGAAATCCAAAGATGGGTTCATCCACCCATTGATCTGAAAAATATCCAAGAAGGGCACATAATGATGTGATGACTTGGTTTCCCTTTACTGAGAATAGGGAGGAAGGATAAGGGGGGTTTGTTGTGGGGACCTGAGAGGAAGTAGTTTTATTTGCCAGACTATGGGCTTTGCCATTCCAGAAAGATTTTTCTGTAATCTCAAATGATCGATCAGTAATAGGCAAGCTGTTGACAACATTCTCATGTCGAGGTATTGGTGGCATTTCATTTCTCTGTTATGTGTTTTTCCAGTTATCATTTCACATGTTTTCAAATTCTTATTGTCAAGGATAGTAATAGAGAATACTTTATTGGTGAAACACTCTGCATCTGGTTCTTGATAATCTTTATGTTTCTCTTCTAAAAACTCAGTTTAGGAATTCTTAGCTGCTCCTTTGCTTGGATTTTTCCTCCCCTATTTCTTCGTCATTTGACACCATTCAAATTTAATTCAATCCAACATTTCCACTACCTTGCCCTGTGTAAGATATTTTTCTGGATCTAAGAGTGACTTATATATTCAAGCGCAAACCCCATTTTCCCAATGGACCTCCTTGTTGTCCCAAACCAACCATTTAAAAACCAAAAACCTTGATCCTTCATAACTAGCCTAATATCCTATTCCAAACCAAGCTAAATCATACAGAGAGAGCCCTATCTGAGTCTTGGAGGGGTAGATCCAAGACTCCAAGCAGTTGAAACATTTACCTCCATCAATTTCTTCTTCAGCCGAGAAATTATAGAGTGCTAACATATAATACTCAAGGTATGGGAGGCAAACCTCGCAGAAAACAAGAGAATAACCAGAGAGGTTAATGACGNTTTAAAATTTTTATAATTCAATAAAATTTTACTCCTCATGACTGTCCCAAATAATAGACAGCCTAACATAGAACCTGGCCTTCAAGATCAAAATAGCATGCTTTGAACTTATTTAATACTATCCTGTAAACAACAACTACCCGGGTCAAATTAGAAAGCTCATGGGCAGTTATCGAGAGAGATATCAGCATCCAAGAACAATGGGAAGCTAGACATAGACAATTGAGAAACCAACTCTGATTTACCCTTCACAATTGATTCTTACCCCTGAATTCTCTTTATCTTTTCGGATGCCTTGACGATATACTTTAGAGCCTTAAATTATAAACTTAGGAACAACATCTTTTTGGCGTCGTTGTTGGGGACCGAAGAAACAAAACTTTTCCCTGGGAAGAACGACATTGAGACTTTCTTTCTTTGATAGTGAACAAAGATAGAAAAACCTTCTAAGGTTACTTTCATTTTTTCACTTGGTGAATCCACGATAAGTAAACTGGCTTTTAGCCAAAAGAAAACAAGAAAGAACCTAGACGACAAACAAACCTCGCCAATCTCTGATCCAGAAAATATTTTAAAATCACGAATATCCCTTAAACAAATCATTTCACCCATACATACTATTTTTCAGTCTGATTTTATGCAGTTGAACATTAAGGAAACACTTGAGAGATCTGTCTCACTTCCCCCTTTAAACAATACGTTATATTTTTCTGAAGAGTATACCCCAAACTTCCGTGAACCTTCTCCTCACACACTCCGAGTTTCAGCCTCAAATCCATCAATGGTTGCACACAGAGGCGTAGGAGCTGGAGGCGGTGCCCCAAGAGGACCAGCAGGTGACCAAGCACCACTTCTTGGAATATTTGCTAAGGTAGCTGCCAGATATACCCCCCTTGTCCTCCCAGTTCCCCTACATGACCTTCCCGAAAATTATATGAAAATCCTTCCCAACTTTACAGGGGAAGGAGATTTAACTGCTCAAGAACACATACATTTCTTTGACCGATTTGCCGACATCCTTGGAATCAAACAAAAAGATGTCTATTCTAGACTCCTCGTTCAGACTTTCAAAGGACAGGTGAGGACTTGGTTATGAGCCTTAGCTCTAGGATCTCTAAGATCTTACGAAGAACTTGAAAACACTTTTATCAAACAATGGGGGGAGAAGAGAGACCACCTCTATTACCTAACTGAATTCAGAGCCCTTAGAAAGACAAACTCAGAATCAGTTCTCGAGTTCATGCAAAGGTTTAACAAGTTGTATAATAAAATCCCATTCGAGTTCAAACCTTCTCAACCCACAACAAAGTTGACTTTCATCGGAGCCTTTGATCCCGATTTCACTCTATTATTGAGAGAAAGGAGATCAACATATCTCACGAAAATGCAAGATGATGCCCTAGAAATCGAATCGAACATGATGGCATCTTGAAAATTAAAAGCAAAAATAGAAACTGGGAACAAAGAAAATAGGAAATTCAAAGAACAAGGTGGATGTTCAGGATCGGGAAAATCCTCAAGAGATAAAATAGACGAGATGGATAAGATAATTAGAGAGTTGTCAAATAAGATCTCAAAAATGGAACTCGATAAATAAAAAAGAGATCATTTTCCTAAGAAGGATTTCAGAAGGAATCTTGATCCTCAAGCCCCACAAAAAACAATTAAGAATGAGGATAAAAAAATCCCAACCCCCTTCAAAAGTGAAAACTTCATTGGAGAGGAAGACCTAGAAGATTTTGAAGAGTTATATGAGGATATAAATAATCTTGGCGACGATAGTAAATCACCCTATTTATCAAGACAACATTATGAAAAATCTTTAAATAAGGAAATTAGATCCGAAGACGATGTTAGCAATGATACTTCTGAAGATTTGACCTATCAAGGTATCGCAGATGATATTATAGCCGAATTACATGAGAAATACAATTTAATACCTAGGAACAAGAGTCTTCCAACCGCCCCAACAAAAAAGATCTTGCCTAGGGGAAAAACTGATGAAGCAGCTCCAAAGGTTGTTGAGAAACAGACTACAAAAACCCACACCGATGACACACAACCTATCAAGTCAAAGTCAGTAGGAACACCCGCTGTGAAAACACAGGTCCCTGTGAATGAAACCAAATCCGCACCACAAAGAAAAGCTGAAAATAAAGGAATGGAGGCCCCAAACATAGAGAGCGACAAGGCCCTGGAAAATTTTAGTCTAGAAAATGAAATAAACAAAATCAAAATCCCTATCCCACTTGTTGAACTGGCTAAAAATCCCATATACAGAAAACAAATTGCCAAGATGATTAGCTTTTCAGAAGACGAAAGCCAAGCCGATGTCATCAAATTAGAATATGACAAGCCAAACATAGTTTTTGGTCCACATGTCGAAGGTGCAAAGGACATTGTTGCCCCCTTCTATATCATGTTAACCTTGTTTGAACACCTACTCCATAACTGCATGCTTCATTTTGGAGCATTCCATAATGTGATGCCTAAAGCCATTATGGATAAATTAGTTCTCAAAATCACTAGGCCTTATGGAGATTTATATTCATTTGATTCAGGAAAATTCAAATGCATAGGCATGATTAAAGACCTGGTGGTAAACCTGGCAAAAATACCTACAAAAAGCATTCTTATGGACGTAGTGGTCGCCGATATCTCTCCAAAATATGGTATGTTGTTATCTAGGTCATGGGGTGCCAAGCTTGGAGGATCTCTCCAGCTTGACATGACATATGCTATGATTCCATTTTTTGGAGGACAATACACACGTCTATACAAAGAAACTATGTTGGAATTCATGGTAGGTGATCCACATAACCCAAATAACCACCCTGTATATATTGTTGATCAAGATTTAGGTAATTGTATCTTATCCATTGATGACGATATTGATGTAGATATAGATGAAAGTTGTACAGAAGAGAAAACATAAAAAGAAAAAAAGAAAAAAAAATGTATATAGCACTGGTGTATGGAAAATGTTTTTTGACGGTGCTTCATCCTACTTTGGAGCTGGAGCTGGAGCACTCCTTGTGGCTCGTGATGATCAATTTGTAATCCCCTTTTCCTATAGGTTACAGTGGAATGTGGACTGCACAAATAATGTATGCGAGTATGAAGCCTTAGTGTTAGGATTAGAAACCGCTAGGAGAATGAAAATAAAAACCTCGAAGTCTTTGGTGATGCCGAACTAATCATAAAATAGGTAAACCAACAGTACTAGGCCAAAGATCCTAGGTTGAGGTCCTATAGGAATTGCATCTGGGATCTGATCGACAATTTCTTCTCCTCTGTCAAGGTTCATTTCATTTCAAGAACTGAAAACCAACAGGCTGATGTGTTAGCCAAAGAAGCCTCAACATTCACACCTCCCACCGCGTTTAAAATTAAGTACTACATACAAATGAGACACCAACCTTCTATACCAAATAATGTAGAGCATTGGCAAGTCTTTGAGGATGATGAACAGCTTCGCAAATTTTTAGAATCGATAGACGAGTTTTCTGAAACGAACGCTGACCAAGAAAACCAAAATGATCCTATTTGGATTATGCAGGAAGGGGAGGATCCTCAAGAGTTCCATGATAAAATCGCGAATCACCGAATGCTCGTTCTTAAAAATAACCAGATCCCCAAGGGCATGATTCCCTTGGAAATATTATTCAATCAAGATGATATCCCTTCAAGATCCACTCTACAGCCTCAACCTGAAGAGGTTGAGGACTGTGACATAGGTACTAAATAAAACCCTCGGTTGGTGAAACTATCCAAATATCTGTCCCCAGAAATCAAAAGTAAATACGTGGAGTTACTTAGAAAGTACAAGGACATTTTCGCTTGGTTATATGAAGAGCTAAGAACCTATGACAACACTGTGATTGAACATAAGATACCCCTGAAGCCTGGTGTCAAACCCTTTAGACAAAAACTTAGACAAATCGATCCTATTTTATTGCCCATGGCCGAAAGGGAATTCAAAAAGCTCTTGGATACAAAAATAATCGTACCACTAAGATACTCCAATTGGGTAGAAAACCTGGTCTCGGTTAGAAAGAAAAATGGGGAAATTAGACTATGTGTTGACTTTAGAAATTTAAATAAGTCCTCCCTAAAAGACAATTACCCCCTACCCAAAATGGATCATGTTTTAGAAAAAATAGTTGGGGAAAATAAGATGTCGATGATCAATGGGTTTTTCGGGTACAATCAGATTGCTGTCAATGAACACGATAAAGAAAAAACAGCCTTCACCACCCCTTGGGGTACGTTTATGTATGATAAGATTCCTTTTGGTTTAATGAATGCAGGTGCTACTTTCCAACGTGCTATGGATATCACTTTCATTTGCGAAAGAGACAAATTTGTGGTTATCTATCTTGATGATCTAACCGTTTTTTCTAAATCTGATGAAGATCATCTGATACATCTCAAGCAGACGTTTGAGAAATGCCACAGGTTTGGTTTGTCTTTAAACCCCCAAAAGTCTCACTTTGCTATGTAAGAAGGTAAACTCTTGGGCCATATTGTGTCTTAAGATGGAATTAAAATTGATCCTAAAAGAGTTGAAGCTATAGACACACTAAATATCCCTAGGAATGTAAAAGAAATTCAGTCATTCTTAGGAAAAATATTTTTTTTGAGGAGATTTATCCCAAATTTTGTTGAAATTGTGAAGTTGATCACAGATATGCTAAAGAAAAACAGCGAAGTGAAATGGACAGTAGAAGCCAAAGCATCATTTTCACACATCAAGAAGGTTATAAGTGAGGCACCCGTACTGGTAAGCCTTGATTATCTAAAGGATTTTCTTATTTTCTCATTCACCTTTGAACACACACTTGNTTTAAAATTTTTATAATTCAATAAAATTTTACTCCTCATGACTGTCCCAAATAATAGACAGCCTAACATAGAACCTGGCCTTCAAGATCAAAATAGCATGCTTTGAACTTATTTAATACTATCCTGTAAACAACAACTACCCGGGTCAAATTAGAAAGCTCATGGGCAGTTATCGAGAGAGATATCAGCATCCAAGAACAATGGGAAGCTAGACATAGACAATTGAGAAACCAACTCTGATTTACCCTTCACAATTGATTCTTACCCCTGAATTCTCTTTATCTTTTCGGATGCCTTGACGATATACTTTAGAGCCTTAAATTATAAACTTAGGAACAACATCTTTTTGGCGTCGTTGTTGGGGACCGAAGAAACAAAACTTTTCCCTGGGAAGAACGACATTGAGACTTTCTTTCTTTGATAGTGAACAAAGATAGAAAAACCTTCTAAGGTTACTTTCATTTTTTCACTTGGTGAATCCACGATAAGTAAACTGGCTTTTAGCCAAAAGAAAACAAGAAAGAACCTAGACGACAAACAAACCTCGCCAATCTCTGATCCAGAAAATATTTTAAAATCACGAATATCCCTTAAACAAATCATTTCACCCATACATACTATTTTTCAGTCTGATTTTATGCAGTTGAACATTAAGGAAACACTTGAGAGATCTGTCTCACTTCCCCCTTTAAACAATACGTTATATTTTTCTGAAGAGTATACCCCAAACTTCCGTGAACCTTCTCCTCACACACTCCGAGTTTCAGCCTCAAATCCATCAATGGTTGCACACAGAGGCGTAGGAGCTGGAGGCGGTGCCCCAAGAGGACCAGCAGGTGACCAAGCACCACTTCTTGGAATATTTGCTAAGGTAGCTGCCAGATATACCCCCCTTGTCCTCCCAGTTCCCCTACATGACCTTCCCGAAAATTATATGAAAATCCTTCCCAACTTTACAGGGGAAGGAGATTTAACTGCTCAAGAACACATACATTTCTTTGACCGATTTGCCGACATCCTTGGAATCAAACAAAAAGATGTCTATTCTAGACTCCTCGTTCAGACTTTCAAAGGACAGGTGAGGACTTGGTTATGAGCCTTAGCTCTAGGATCTCTAAGATCTTACGAAGAACTTGAAAACACTTTTATCAAACAATGGGGGGAGAAGAGAGACCACCTCTATTACCTAACTGAATTCAGAGCCCTTAGAAAGACAAACTCAGAATCAGTTCTCGAGTTCATGCAAAGGTTTAACAAGTTGTATAATAAAATCCCATTCGAGTTCAAACCTTCTCAACCCACAACAAAGTTGACTTTCATCGGAGCCTTTGATCCCGATTTCACTCTATTATTGAGAGAAAGGAGATCAACATATCTCACGAAAATGCAAGATGATGCCCTAGAAATCGAATCGAACATGATGGCATCTTGAAAATTAAAAGCAAAAATAGAAACTGGGAACAAAGAAAATAGGAAATTCAAAGAACAAGGTGGATGTTCAGGATCGGGAAAATCCTCAAGAGATAAAATAGACGAGATGGATAAGATAATTAGAGAGTTGTCAAATAAGATCTCAAAAATGGAACTCGATAAATAAAAAAGAGATCATTTTCCTAAGAAGGATTTCAGAAGGAATCTTGATCCTCAAGCCCCACAAAAAACAATTAAGAATGAGGATAAAAAAATCCCAACCCCCTTCAAAAGTGAAAACTTCATTGGAGAGGAAGACCTAGAAGATTTTGAAGAGTTATATGAGGATATAAATAATCTTGGCGACGATAGTAAATCACCCTATTTATCAAGACAACATTATGAAAAATCTTTAAATAAGGAAATTAGATCCGAAGACGATGTTAGCAATGATACTTCTGAAGATTTGACCTATCAAGGTATCGTAGATGATATTATAGCCGAATTACATGAGAAATACAATTTAAGACCTAGGAACAAGAGTCTTCCAACCGCCCCAACAAAAAAGATCTTGCCTAGGGGAAAAACTGATGAAGCAACTCCAAAGGTTGTTGAGAAACAGACTACAAAAACCCACACCGCTGACACACAACCTATCAAGTCAAAGTCAGTAGGAACACCCGCTGTGAAAACACAGGTCCCTGTGAATGAAACCAAATCCGCACATCAAAGAAAAGCTGAAAATAAAGGAATGGAGGCCCCAAACATAGAGAGCGACAAGGCCCTGGGAAATTTTAGTCTGGACAATGAAATAAACAAAATCAAAATCCCTATCCCACTTGTTGAACTGGCTAAAAATCCCATATACAGAAAACAAATTGCCAAGATGATTAGCTTTTCATAAGATGAAAGCCAAGCCGATGTCATCAACTTAGAATATGACAAGCCAAACATAGTTTTTGGTCCACATGTCGAAGGTGCAAAGGACACTGTTGCCCCCTTCTATATCACGTTAACCTTGTTTGAACACCTACTCCATAACTGCATGCTTCATTCTGGAGCATTCCATAATGTGATGCCTAAAGCCATTATGGATAAATTAGTTCTCAAAATCACTAGGCCTTATGGAGATTTATATTCATTTGATTCAAGAAAATTCAAATGCATAGGCATGATTAAAGACCTGGTGGTAAACCTGGCACAAATACCTACAAAAAGCATTCTTATGGACGTAGTGGTCGCCGATATCTCTCCAAAATATGGTATGTTGTTATCTAGGTCATGGGGTGCCAAGCTTGGAGGATCTCTCCAGCTTGACATGACATATGCTATGATTCCATTTTTTGGAGGACAATACACACGTCTATACAAAGAAACTATGTTGGAATTCATGGTAGGTGATCCACATAACCCAAATAACCACCCTGTATATATTGTTGATCAAGATTTAGGTAATTGTATCTTATCCATTGATGACGATATTGATGTAGATATAGATGAAAGTTGTACAGAAGAGAAAACATAAAAAGAAAAAAAGAAAAAAAAATGTATATAGCACTGGTGTATGGAAAATGTTTTTTGACGGTGCTTCATCCTACTTTGGAGCTGGAGCTGGAGCACTCCTTGTGGCTCGTGATGATCAATTTGTAATCCCCTTTTCCTATAGGTTACAGTGGAATGTGGACTGCACAAATAATGTATGCGAGTATGAAGCCTTAGTGTTAGGATTAGAAACCGCTAGGAGAATGAAAATAAAAACCTCGAAGTCTTTGGTGATGCCGAACTAATCATAAAATAGGTAAACCAACAGTACTAGGCCAAAGATCCTAGGTTGAGGTCCTATAGGAATTGCATCTGGGATCTGATCGACAATTTCTTCTCCTCTGTCAAGGTTCATTTCATTTCAAGAACTGAAAACCAACAGGCTGATGTGTTAGCCAAAGAAGCCTCAACATTCACACCTCCCACCGCGTTTAAAATTAAGTACTACATACAAATGAGACACCAACCTTCTATACCAAATAATGTAGAGCATTGGCAAGTCTTTGAGGATGATGAACAGCTTCGCAAATTTTTAGAATCGATAGACGAGTTTTCTGAAACGAACGCTGACCAAGAAAACCAAAATGATCCTATTTGGATTATGCAGGAAGGGGAGGATCCTCAAGAGTTCCATGATAAAATCGCGAATCACCGAATGCTCGTTCTTAAAAATAACCAGATCCCCAAGGGCATGATTCCCTTGGAAATATTATTCAATCAAGATGATATCCCTTCAAGATCCACTCTACAGCCTCAACCTGAAGAGGTTGAGGACTGTGACATAGGTACTAAATAAAACCCTCGGTTGGTGAAACTATCCAAATATCTGTCCCCAGAAATCAAAAGTAAATACGTGGAGTTACTTAGAAAGTACAAGGACATTTTCGCTTGGTTATATGAAGAGCTAAGAACCTATGACAACACTGTGATTGAACATAAGATACCCCTGAAGCCTGGTGTCAAACCCTTTAGACAAAAACTTAGACAAATCGATCCTATTTTATTGCCCATGGCCGAAAGGGAATTCAAAAAGCTCTTGGATACAAAAATAATCGTACCACTAAGATACTCCAATTGGGTAGAAAACCTGGTCTCGGTTAGAAAGAAAAATGGGGAAATTAGACTATGTGTTGACTTTAGAAATTTAAATAAGTCCTCCCTAAAAGACAATTACCCCCTACCCAAAATGGATCATGTTTTAGAAAAAATAGTTGGGGAAAATAAGATGTCGATGATCAATGGGTTTTTCGGGTACAATCAGATTGCTGTCAATGAACACGATAAAGAAAAAACAGCCTTCACCACCCCTTGGGGTACGTTTATGTATGATAAGATTCCTTTTGGTTTAATGAATGCAGGTGCTACTTTCCAACGTGCTATGGATATCACTTTCATTTGCGAAAGAGACAAATTTGTGGTTATCTATCTTGATGATCTAACCGTTTTTTCTAAATCTGATGAAGATCATCTGATACATCTCAAGCAGACGTTTGAGAAATGCCACAGGTTTGGTTTGTCTTTAAACCCCCAAAAGTCTCACTTTGCTATGTAAGAAGGTAAACTCTTGGGCCATATTGTGTCTTAAGATGGAATTAAAATTGATCCTAAAAGAGTTGAAGCTATAGACACACTAAATATCCCTAGGAATGTAAAAGAAATTCAGTCATTCTTAGGAAAAATATTTTTTTTGAGGAGATTTATCCCAAATTTTGTTGAAATTGTGAAGTTGATCACAGATATGCTAAAGAAAAACAGCGAAGTGAAATGGACAGTAGAAGCCAAAGCATCATTTTCACACATCAAGAAGGTTATAAGTGAGGCACCCGTACTGGTAAGCCTTGATTATCTAAAGGATTTTCTTATTTTCTCATTCACCTTTGAACACACACTTGCTGCGGTACTCCTCCAAAAAAATGAACAAGGTTTCGAGAAACCGATAGCCTTTTTTAGTAAGAGTCTTAGAGACGTTGAACTTAGATATGATATAATGAAAAAAAAAACATATGCTATGGTGAAGGCGTTAAATACTTTTAGAACCTATGTGTTGCATTCCAAGGTAATTGCATACATACCCACTAGCTTCGTAAAAGACATTTTGGTTCAGCCCGATAGTGATGGCAAGAGAGGACGGTGGCTTGCCAAAATTCAAGAATTCAACTTGGAGATAAAACCAACGAGACTAGTAAAGGGACAAGGTTTGGCTAAAATCTCAGCTGAATCAAATTTCAGATCTCTCGGAATAAATGGTCTACAGGGAGGTGAAGAGTGTGTGGACATGAACGAGCTCGATGAACAAATAACTGAAATCAAAATCGAAGAGAAGTTTTATTCATCGGATTGGTACAAAGACATAGTGTCCTACCTGTTGACCTTGAAGTGCCCAAGTGACTTACCCCCACCTAAAGCCAGAACGCTGAAGCTGCATGCGATCAAGTACTGTATATCCGAAAGACAATTGTATTGGAAGGACCCACTTGGCTTCCTGTTGGTTTATTTGGTTGAATCAGAAATAGAGAAGGTTATAAGCCAATTTCACGAAGGAGTGTGTGGAGGACATCNAAATACCTACAAAAAGCATTCTTATGGACGTAGTGGTCGCCGATATCTCTCCAAAATATGGTATGTTGTTATCTAGGTCATGGGGTGCCAAGCTTGGAGGATCTCTCCAGCTTGACATGACATATGCTATGATTCCATTTTTTGGAGGACAATACACACGTCTATACAAAGAAACTATGTTGGAATTCATGGTAGGTGATCCACATAACCCAAATAACCACCCTGTATATATTGTTGATCAAGATTTAGGTAATTGTATCTTATCCATTGATGACGATATTGATGTAGATATAGATGAAAGTTGTACAGAAGAGAAAACATAAAAAGAAAAAAAGAAAAAAAAATGTATATAGCACTGGTGTATGGAAAATGTTTTTTGACGGTGCTTCATCCTACTTTGGAGCTGGAGCTGGAGCACTCCTTGTGGCTCGTGATGATCAATTTGTAATCCCCTTTTCCTATAGGTTACAGTGGAATGTGGACTGCACAAATAATGTATGCGAGTATGAAGCCTTAGTGTTAGGATTAGAAACCGCTAGGAGAATGAAAATAAAAACCTCGAAGTCTTTGGTGATGCCGAACTAATCATAAAATAGGTAAACCAACAGTACTAGGCCAAAGATCCTAGGTTGAGGTCCTATAGGAATTGCATCTGGGATCTGATCGACAATTTCTTCTCCTCTGTCAAGGTTCATTTCATTTCAAGAACTGAAAACCAACAGGCTGATGTGTTAGCCAAAGAAGCCTCAACATTCACACCTCCCACCGCGTTTAAAATTAAGTACTACATACAAATGAGACACCAACCTTCTATACCAAATAATGTAGAGCATTGGCAAGTCTTTGAGGATGATGAACAGCTTCGCAAATTTTTAGAATCGATAGACGAGTTTTCTGAAACGAACGCTGACCAAGAAAACCAAAATGATCCTATTTGGATTATGCAGGAAGGGGAGGATCCTCAAGAGTTCCATGATAAAATCGCGAATCACCGAATGCTCGTTCTTAAAAATAACCAGATCCCCAAGGGCATGATTCCCTTGGAAATATTATTCAATCAAGATGATATCCCTTCAAGATCCACTCTACAGCCTCAACCTGAAGAGGTTGAGGACTGTGACATAGGTACTAAATAAAACCCTCGGTTGGTGAAACTATCCAAATATCTGTCCCCAGAAATCAAAAGTAAATACGTGGAGTTACTTAGAAAGTACAAGGACATTTTCGCTTGGTTATATGAAGAGCTAAGAACCTATGACAACACTGTGATTGAACATAAGATACCCCTGAAGCCTGGTGTCAAACCCTTTAGACAAAAACTTAGACAAATCGATCCTATTTTATTGCCCATGGCCGAAAGGGAATTCAAAAAGCTCTTGGATACAAAAATAATCGTACCACTAAGATACTCCAATTGGGTAGAAAACCTGGTCTCGGTTAGAAAGAAAAATGGGGAAATTAGACTATGTGTTGACTTTAGAAATTTAAATAAGTCCTCCCTAAAAGACAATTACCCCCTACCCAAAATGGATCATGTTTTAGAAAAAATAGTTGGGGAAAATAAGATGTCGATGATCAATGGGTTTTTCGGGTACAATCAGATTGCTGTCAATGAACACGATAAAGAAAAAACAGCCTTCACCACCCCTTGGGGTACGTTTATGTATGATAAGATTCCTTTTGGTTTAATGAATGCAGGTGCTAC
Source organism: Picea glauca (assembly GCA_000966675.3). Classification (NCBI taxonomy): domain Eukaryota; kingdom Viridiplantae; phylum Streptophyta; class Pinopsida; order Pinales; family Pinaceae; genus Picea; species Picea glauca. Next base: position 44,400 of record JZKD02S1667851.1, read on the forward strand.
TTTCCAACGTGCTATGGATATCACTTTCATTTGCGAAAGAGACAAATTTGTGGTTATCTATCTTGATGATCTAACCGTTTTTTCTAAATCTGATGAAGATCATCTGATACATCTCAAGCAGACGTTTGAGAAATGCCACAGGTTTGGTTTGTCTTTAAACCCCCAAAAGTCTCACTTTGCTATGTAAGAAGGTAAACTCTTGGGCCATATTGTGTCTTAAGATGGAATTAAAATTGATCCTAAAAGAGTTGAAGCTATAGACACACTAAATATCCCTAGGAATGTAAAAGAAATTCAGTCATTCTTAGGAAAAATATTTTTTTTGAGGAGATTTATCCCAAATTTTGTTGAAATTGTGAAGTTGATCACAGATATGCTAAAGAAAAACAGCGAAGTGAAATGGACAGTAGAAGCCAAAGCATCATTTTCACACATCAAGAAGGTTATAAGTGAGGCACCCGTACTGGTAAGCCTTGATTATCTAAAGGATTTTCTTATTTTCTCATTCACCTTTGAACACACACTTGTTGCGGTACTCCTCCAAAAAAATGAAGAAGGTTTCGAGAAACCGATAGCATTTTTTAGTAAGAGTCTTAGAGACGTTGAACTTAGATATGATATAATGAAAAAAAAAACATATGCTATGGTGAAGGCGTTAAAGACTTTCAGAACCTATGTGTTGCATTCCAAGGTAATTGCATACATACCCACTAGCTTCGTAAAAGACATTTTGGTTCAGTCCGATAGTGATGGCAAGAGAGGACGGTGGCTTGCCAAAATTCAAGAATTCGACTTGGAGATAAAACCAACGAGACTAGTAAAGGGACAAGGTTTGGCTAAAATCTCAGTTGAATCAAATTTCAGAGCTCTCGGAATAAATGGTCTACAGGGAGGTGAAGAGTGTGTGGACATGAACGAGCTCGATGAACAAATAACTGAAATCAAAATCGAAGAGAAGTTTTATTCATCAGATTGGTACAAAGACATAGTGTCCTACCTGTTGACCTTGAAGTGCCCAAGTGACTTACCCCCACCTAAAGCCAGAACGTTGAAGCTGCATGCGATCAAGTACTGTATATCCGAAAGACAATTGTATTGGAAGGACCCACTTGGCTTCCTGTTGGTTTGTTTGGTTGAATCAGAAATAGAGAAGGTTATAAGCCAATTTCACGAAGGAGTGTGTGGAGGACATCATGCTTGGAGGGAAACAACTTATAATAACTTGAGGGCAAGATATTATTGGCCCAAAATTTTCTCATACATTAACGCCAAGGTCTGAGCTTGCAACCCTTGCCAATTGTTCGCAGGCAAGCATAAACTCCCAGCGATGCCATTGGTTCCGGTCAAAATAGAAGCGCCTTTTCAGCAATGGGGATTAGATTTCATAGGAAAAATTAATCCTCATTCTAGTGCTCAACATAAATGGATCCTGACTGCTACAGATTACTTCACCAAATGGGTGGAGTCTATTCCAACTAGAAGGGCTATGGATTCTGTGGTAATATATTTCTTAGAAGAGAACATTTTGTCTAGATTCGGCTGCCCGCAAAATATAGTCACAGATAATGCCCAGGCCTTTAAATCTATGGCTATGGTCAGTTTTTTCCAAAAGTATAATATCATGCTTGGTCATTCCACGACATATTACCCCCAGGGAAATGGGCTGGTCGAGTCTTCAAACAAGAGCCTAATCAATATAATTAAGAAAGTGTTGAGCGAAAACAAGAAATCTTGGCATGTGCATTTGAAATATGCTTTGTGGGAAAATCAGATAGGCACGAAAAAGTCTATCGACACTTCTCATTTCTAAATGGTGTACGAGACCGACGTAGTATTACCTATAAATCTAGTGCTTCCCGTAATGAAACTTTGGCAAGATGAGAAAGAAGAACCAAATCATGTCACAATAAGAATAAACCAGCCGATTGAAGTTCAACAACACAGAGCCGAAGTGGACGAAAGGTTGCAGAAATACTAGGACAACATGAAAGTGCTATTCTATTGTAAGGCCAAAGATAGAGAATTTCTCCCTCGAGATTTGGTTTTAAAATGGGATGCTAGAAAGAAGGACTTGAAAAAACATGGTAAATTTGATCACATCTGGTACGAACTATTCAAGGTTACAGCTCCTGAAGGAAAAAATTCGTTTCTGTTAGAGAACTTGGACGGTAAAATACTCAATGCCCCTATCAACGAGCGTTATTTAAAACATTATATGAATAATTGGTTTCCAAAATTTCCACTGTATATACCAGTTTGTGTTTTCTTTTTTATTTCATAATTTGTTTTGGTAAGTCTACTTTCGTCAAAAATAAAATAGGTCAATGTTTTTCTAGAAGTAGAGATATGAAATTTTCATTGCATTTAATTCTTTTAAAGCTCTGATACTCTTCGTATTGTTCCCTTACATGATCTCGGCTTGTATCCCAAACAAGCGAAAGGAGAAAACATACAACCATATATCGGAAGATAAATTCACCGAAAACAGGTGATAGAAAATATTTTCTATTATTTCAAGAGAGAACGAAAATGGTAAGGCAAAGGTGCAATTCCAAAGAAGTCTATTTTCAAACGAAGGTCTCTAAAGTGTGGTGATGGTCTTGTAAGTGTGATATGTCACTAAAAGAATGAGTTCTTACTCTAGGTCCTAAGAATTTCACCTACATAAATATAAGAGGTAATTAAAATAAATAGAGAGAGTAAAGCGTCTCCGAGAAAGGGTTCCAAGAGTTGGGTTTAATCCATGACCCCTGCTTTTCGATTTCCAGGTCTTTCTCTATTGCTCCTTTCTACCCTTGGTTTTTCCTTCTTAAAAAACCAAGCATCTTTCTGGGTTTCCCACAAAGGGAGAAGAGATTACGTCTTAGCTTTGGAAGCTGGAAAACAGATCTTAAAAGGTAAGCTAGTCCTCATAACTCCTCACTCTTCGACTAAACAAAGTTATGCGTAGGATGATCCTGACTCTCCTAGGTTTCTTAATAGTTTCTAAGGATTGAGGCTTACTCGAAGGAAGGCCCTTGGAAGTAATTTTTCCCATTTTCCTTGTGGGCTAAGGTGCTTTGAAAGTTAAGAAAAGGTTGGTCCAGGGTAATCAAAGCAAGTTGACAGACCTCCACTACAAATTTTACACAGGTATCATCCCTGGTATACTTAGTACCACTGATTGCCCCCAATTCGTGTTCAAAAAGTAAAATATAAGACAGATGGTGAAAGGAAATTCATATTTGATTGCTCCCATCTAGTCTAAGAAGACGATGAAAGAAAATTCAGAAATGATTTCCCTCATCTCAGCGTTTAAATTCATAATTATGATTCGAAGTGGTGAATGGAAATTCAATAAAAAGGGATAGATAACTTCACTGGGGTACTGAACAAGCTCACTGGAAGTGAAGCAATATTTGAGGTATTTGTAAGGCTGTCATACATAAATTTCACTCTACTCTGGTTACCAGCCTTTTTGAAACTGGATCTGCATCCCAAGTTCAGACAAGGCTCCCTGATTAAAATCTTGAAATTTACTTCGTTTGATGAAAGCCAAGAGCCTCAAGATCTGTTGGATTTCTTAGGATTGTTTTGATCATCTTAAGGCAGACCTAAATTCAGTAGCAATAAGGAGAAGATCATGAATGGGGCTGCAACTGATTTTACAATGTTGAAAGTTTTGAAAATCTTTTCAGAAGTAAAAACATAATCTCTTTTTCCCTCTGTATCCCCTTCGTAAGAAAGTTCCACAGAAATAAGCCTTTGAATCCATTTACCCAATAAAGGCACTAAGTCTACTCGTTCTCCTCATCCCACAAGGAGACGAGGTCCCCAATTGAAGCCTATGTTGAAACAATTTTTAAAGTTTTTATCTCTAAGACTAAAACTTTCCTTTTTCGGGTTTCGACTTTTCATAAAGCATAACCCTCGCT
>JZKD02S1667851.1:72321-86674 GCA_000966675.3 Picea glauca
ATAACTCCAGATCAAACACCTACGCTAACTTAAGAATGCGGGGACACAACCCAATTAAACAAGACACATATATGGTGTTGTTTGTAAGGAGCTTGAAGATTTATTGCATTCTACTTTAATTACATATCAACCATTCACACATTTACCTTTTACCTTGCAATCATGATCTATTTATACATATTTAATTAGTAAGCATGCCTTATTTGGGTCCACATGTTGATCACCAAACATGTGATAATTAAAATCATTCAACAATATTCTACAGATTTTTCATCCCGTCACAGACTTTGGAAAGTAGTGGTATTCTTAGTGAGGATGAGGACGAGTTGTCATCTATATGTGGAATTCCCATTCAAAGATGGATTGATCAAGCTTGTGGCTACCCTTTCCAACATGATTTTCTCTTTCCCACCTACTTCCATGAGTTTCTTTCTATGATTGATCACATGTTTATTTATGCTCATGATTGTTATGTTCTTGACTTATCTTTGTTGTATTACGTAATTAAGCACCGGGGGAGATACCTTGATGAGAAGACTAGTTGGTTGCATTGCTTGTACGATTTTACCTGACATCTTTAGGAATTGATTTCTATGGGTGTTATAACTCAAAATTCCACTACTATGCATTTTTTTATGTTGGCCTACTCATTCACACATCTGCCAACCTTTTTTGCTAGAGTTCTTCTCAAAACACATTTTGTGTATGACATATGTGCCCTGATGCATATGCAAAGCACATACACATGCTATTTTCATGCCTAAAATCCCAAATACATACGCTAGTTGCACAACTGAAATCCCGTGTGTACTCTAAAAAGTTGCAAAAAAATATAAAATATGTGCTTTTCGGTAGAGTTTACAAGATATATTAGGTTTTGCAACCATCTTACCTCCTATAGCCCTTATGGAAACGACTTAACCATCATTTGCTCATATAAAAAGGGCCCTAGGGGGGTCATTTAGATATATCAAACTAGAGGCAAGAGAACTCTGCCGAATTTTCTCCCTTGTTTCCTAAGCTTTTTTCATTCTCCTTTGAGTTTCATCCTCAACATTCCCTTCCATCCATCCTCCTTATACCATCCATCATTTTCCCTTATATTGGATTTTTGGTGGTGAGGATAGTATTGGGAATAGTGCACTTGTAGACAAAGTAGAGGAACCCAAGCGAGGTTTGTAACCTCCAATTTTGTTATTAATAAAAGAGAAAAGTTCTTTCCCTATATATTTATGTCTATGTATTTGTGTTTATGAACGTTTTCATGAATAACTAACTCTTTAGATAATCTTGATAATTAAGCATATGTTGAGTCAGTTTGGGTCTCTAGTCACCTTCTAGGTGCTTCTATGATTTGGGTGGTATGTCTAAATATTTCTCTGTTTTGAGAATTTTCAGTCACGTGCACAACCTGTTCTATACCTAGACTGTGTACATACACCTTTTACTATATACACAACCCACATATATACGCAGGCTAACTGTGCATAACACACATACCTACCATCTTGAGAAGTTTTTTCAAAAATCTTTCCTTTCCTTTCAGGAAATCCTTGGCTTCTCAGGCCTTCCATAGTTTCTGGGGCCTTTGTTGATTATGGTTTGGCTAGATTCAAGGCTTAGATTGTTTATGAAATTGCAAAGAAATCCTCTTGTATAGGTTTCTTTGTCTTTCTGTGTTTCCAAGCATTTTTGGCTTATTTTCAGCTTGAATTTCAAGAAAAATGAGTTGCATTTAAAATAAATACCCCCCTAATGGCCGGGGGGACCATGAATAATGTATATTGTAGTTTTTTTTAGCAGCTTTTGTTAGTTTTTCTTTGGAGAAAAAAACAAAACCTAGTTTTTATGCTAGTTAGGTCTCTTTCTTTCTTTGCATTGCTTTGAATTGTTATTTGAAAAATAAAAAGGAATTAGCATAGGGTTGTGTTTTATTCTCATCTTGAAATAATTTCAAAAAAAAAGTAAGAAAGAAAATCCTTTCATTTTCTCTTTTCACTCGAAAGTTGTATTGTGCATTTTGCATGGAAAGGAGAAAAGATTGCATCTTTAGGTTTGAAGGATTGTTCATGCTTTTTTTTTCCTTGAAACTCTTTTCATTTGAAGGATTAGTGTAAATTTTTATTTTTTGGTGTTCTTATCAGTTTCATTTTTGCAAGAGTCTCAAACAACATCAGTTTCACTACCACACCCCTAATTAATCAAGCCACTAAAATTAGCGCTTAATTTAAAATCAATTAGACCTTTTTGTTTGTAGGGTATACCAACTACACTAGGATTTAGGGCCTTGGATTAGGTGTGGAGAGGAAACTCTCCAAGGCCACTAAACAAACTTAAGAGACTGATTTAAAAAGTTTTGAAGTCCATTTCTCGTAAAAGTTAGCTGGGACCCCCCTCTAATACAAGGGCTAAACAGGAGGTCATGTGAGGAAAGGCAAAGGAGATAGCCCCTCCAAAGCCATACCAATTATAGTGGGGATTGTATTTGAGGGTCATTCTTGAGATTATGCTAACTGCATTTGACTACAGAGCTTCATGGACCTTGAATCCATTTGGGATCCTCAGTTTTCTTCTGGACCATTTTCTTTTAGTACCCTTGAAAGGCTTCAGACATAGTTATCATGTTCATATGATCTTCCCAACTGTCGATTGTACCCGCCTAGTGACTGACTGCGAGATGAAAACTTAGTTTCCTTTTTATAAGTACTTACAAATGTGATTGTGGGGGCATACCGCGGTACCTAGGACATACGTCGGACCACGCTTCACAGAGTATACTTGGAGGGTGTTTCTGTGTTCGAGTTACACTTGTATCGATAAGTTGCTCTAGTGTTGATTGGCATAACTGTTCTTCCTACATTTCGCTTGATTTATATTTAGGGACTTTTTAGTGGTGTACTATGTGCTCCTTATTTTTCCATAGTGAGTTAGTCAGTCATTGCTTTGGGTCTCTGACCTAAGGTGGTATACCTCCCACTCCATCAGTCGTGAGGAATTTTGGGTCTTCTGGTTAGAAATGTGAATCTGCCTCCTTATAGGCATATATTTTGTACCATTAATTTACCAGATTCAGTGGGTGACTTTTACAGACTTGAATGATCCTGCAAGGGAATAACATGTGCATAATATCTTCATGGCCAAATTTACTGATGATACCAACCAAGGAACCCATTCACAAGGGGATTCTTGTGATTTTTCTGTCTTTGGAAACGTTGGTGTCCCTTTGATGGCCACTTTGTACATTCTTGGGTTGAATATGGAACTACCGGTTTAGTTGAGTACCATTCCAAATGTACCAAATGATATTAACACTTTTCTGTAAAGAACCTTATGTCATGGGCATCATATTGACATTCCTTCATCAACAAAGTCTTATCCTCCTCCTTCTTCCTTCTCTAGTGAAAGTATAGCTACTAGTAATCGGAAGTCTAAATGAAATAGAAAGAGGAAGAATAGGAAGAAGAAATCACCAACCTATGTGATTCATGTTGGATATAGGTCATAAACCTATGCAAGTCATGTTGAATACCAACACCTAGCCTCTGCAAGTTATGCTAGGGGACAAGCAACCAACCTCTATAAGTTATGTTGGGGGGAAAAGTCCAGTCACTTATAGTCATACAAGTGATAGGTCTGTAGCCTCTGCGAGACATGTTATCAACCAATCACCAACCTTAGCAAATCATGTTGGAGATGAGAAACCAACCACTACTAGTTATTTTGGGGGCACTGAAGCCATTGAGAAACCTAGATGGATAAGATGTAAGCCTAAGTTCCCTTGTAAGCTTTGCAAGGGAGATCACCTTATTCATATGTGCCCCGGAATTCTAGAGGCATGAATATTGTGGTCCATGTCTACAATCTCTTATGATTATGAGTATTCTTCGGTTTCCCCACAATCTATTCATCCTTTGGTTAATGAAGTGGTCATGCTGATGAAATATTTGGTTGATCCCAATCCTCTTTTGGGGGGTGATGCTCCTTCATACCATGTTGTCTCGCATCCTATTCATCCAGTGGTTGAGGAAGTGGTCGTGCCTATGAAATCTTCGATTGATCCCACTCTTCTCTTGGAGAGTGTCGAGTCTACCAAAGTGGTCATGCCGATGCAATATTTGGTTGATCCCACTCTTCTGATGGGGAGTGATGTGTCTACCGACTATGTTTTTAGCAATTTCAGTTTAGTACTTTCAGAATAATGTGGCATTCCACTCACTTTGAGCACACCCCATCCAAGTCCTAGGATGGTTTCCTTTCATTGGAATGACCTTGTTGATCATATCCTTCCTTGTTCTGCACCCTTTCAAATAAGGGTTGAAGTTAATTCAAAAAACATTTACCGATGTATTGTGGATGAAGGAACCTCCACAAGTATTTTATCCTCCTTGACTTGGCAAGCTTTGGGTTCTCCCAAGCTTGTGTCTGCTTTGCATGAACTATTATCTTTTGACAGACATCCTAGTGAGTATTTGGGGATTCTTCCTCAGTTGCCTATTTCTTTAGGTGGGAAGACTATTCTTGTTGATGTTATAGTGTTGCAAGGCCCATTATATTTCAATATGATTCTCAGGCATTGTTGGCCCTTGGTTATGGAAGGAAGAAAAGATTAAGGAAAGAAGCGTGAAGTATGAACTACATGGAAAGAACATTGACTAAGATTGGGTCAAAGTGGCTAAAGAAGAAGAAAATAAGGAGCGAAGTAAGAGAAATCAAGTCGTTGAATGAGAAGACTGAGGAAGACAGATAAGCAAGGAAAATGGTATATGGACAACTCAGGAAGAAGAAAAATCCACCAATAGATGTATAGGAGCACCTCGCGGGAAAGAAGGAAAGACAGGGTAGTAAAGCCTTGAAAAAAAGGGTCATGTTGACCTAAGGTTTTGGAATTTTAGGGTTTTGACACCTAGGTTTCGGCCTAAGGTTGTCCGAAAGTCATTGTAATATATAAATAAGGGTCAAGAGAACTTGGGTTGGGTTAGAGAATATAATGAGCAATTATTTTTGATGAGAGAGAGAAGTATTTCATCGAGAGAGAGTCTCTGTTGTAAGATCTTCAGCTGGGTGAAAATATCAACCCTACAGCTGGGTGCGCAGGGAGGGGAGAGAAAGAGAGAGAGAAGGAGAGAGATATGTAAGCTAAGAGCACATATAGAACTGTATGTTTTCCTATAATATCAAGAAACACAGTTCTTTGGGCGTAGCCCTAGGGAGAGGGTGGACCACATATATATTGTTTTTCTGTGGGATTGATGTTGTGTTCGTTTTCCTTCTGATTACTTTGTTATTGCATCATTGTGTTAGATTTGAGATATAAATGAGCAAAGTAGAGTTGAGTTGGTAAACGATAACTAGATTGTTGTGTATTATTGCATTGAATCCACTTTGCATTTCCTCTGGTTGTAGACACTTGTGTCCTGCAACCCCCTATTTCTACTTTGGGTGAGAATGCATCTACTTCATAGGTGTTTCCAAAAGGGCCAATAGTTAGGGCTTATTGGTGCACTGTTAGAGCTGAACCCTGGCTCTTCCCCTATGCCAACAAATGGTTCTTTTGTTGGGACCATGATCTTCTTGAGGGAATGTCAAGGTGGTTTCCATCGAAGAAATAGATTTAGAAGTGGATAGAAGAACAAGAAAAGGAATTCGCAGAAGCATAGAACAAGAAACCCAATCTTAGCACAGAGGATTTGTTGGGAAAGCATATCTTTACCGATATACATGATATTTTCTTTGGAGGAATTCATAAGGAGATATATGAGTGGCTAGCCAGATTAGCAGATACCCAATTTAAAATTAGACTCAGACCACCTGTGGCTTGGACGTCAGCACTGATCAAGAAGGTCAAGAGATTTGATAGCGCTGTGTCAAGAGAAGTCGATCACTGGTTTGATAGTAACATTAGAGGGTACATTACTGAGTTTGTTATTGATAGAGTAGAATCATATAGCCAAGCAGAGAGATATTTCTTTAAGGGACCTAGAGGAAAATATTTACATTTTCTAAAGTTGCATATCAAGATGTTATTGCATGAGAAGAACATCTTGAAGATACAGTAATCGGTTGGACTAAAGAGATAATGTTCAAGAACTCGGAAAACGACAGTGACACAGAGGTTGGACACACACACAATGGGAGATCATTTAGAGAAGTTCCTTTGGTGAACTTGTTTGAGAAGAATCATGAACCATCAGAATAGGAAGAATGATTCTACAGTGGAGAAGAAGAAGAGTTACTGAGCAAGGAACATTCAAAGTCCACTAGGGTAGAAAAAGGGAAGACTGAAGAACCTCGCCGAGAAGAGTCAGAAACTTTAGGAATTGTGCAGACTGTTGAAGTAAGTGATATTGCTCCTCCTGTTGTTTTAGCAACATTAAGTAACCAAAGTAACCTAAGTTATCAGAGCACTGGTACAAGTGGTTCAGTGCATACTCAGTCAATAACCCTAAGAAGATATATGGCATATGAGATGAGGTTACCCACCTTTAGGGGAGATGGATCTGAAGATCCTGAACAACATTGGTTCTTATGTGAAGTTGTATGGAGTATTAAGAACGTCACTGACGAAGCTGTTAAGAGAGCTCAGTTTATTACTACTTTTTGGCTACTCACTTCCCTTCTTGGGTTGTCTGAGTTATTGACCCAGAGTTCATTTCATTCGGGGTTCCAACAAAGCCTCTAAAACTATCGGCTCTCCTGGTAAACTAGAAGGCAACAGAACACCCAGGAAGTGTTGCACAGTCTCACCCGAGATAGATTTAAATGGGTGGTTGTAAGACTCAGGTGTTTACAACCTAGAACAGAGTAGGGGATATGGGTTTCTTGATTAAGGTCAGATACCATGAGCTGTAAGGGAAACTACTTATTCCTTGGATTCGCATACAAATATACCACAGTTTAATTTAAGCAAAGTATAAACAGATTCATAACAATGTATTAACTCATTCATTAAGCTTAACCATCAATTGTTGAAAGAAAGAAGAAGCATGGATACATTTAACACATTACACGAGGATTACTGTGTTTCACCCCCTCCTGGGCTACGTCCACAAAGATTTGGATCTTGGCTCTTGTATTATGATAGTTCTGCATTTCCAGCGCCTCGCGCTTACAATTCTCCACAAAACTGGGTAAGATCTATGCGAGGCGAACTAGATCACACCAAGCTCCATGGCATGTGGTCTAATCCTTAGATCTACCTTCCCTCGTATCTCCCTTTCTCAACTGCTTACAAAATCAGCTCATACCGCTCAAAACATTAATGAGAATCACTAACAACTACTAACGAACAACCCTATATGATACTTTCGTATCTATTTTTATACATTTCAGGTTCTTCAGCCTTCTTTAGAATATTACCAAAACCCTAACCCTTCTTACGTTAGGTCTTTCTCCCATATGCGTGTTGTTCCTCATCCAGTTGTCGCTTTCCTTTGTGCACACTTTCTTGCATGTAAGCGTGTTGTTACTTCTATTTTCTGCACAATTTATTTCCCTCGATCGTTCTTCTTTCCTCTTCGTCTTGATGCCAACAAGCTCCCAACACTAACATGTGACTCATCCCGAGTCACCTAGTTTCTTTGTGCTTCCTCAATCTTCTTGGTGATCGTCTAGAACTGTTCCTACAACTCTGTCGCTTTTATCAATGCCTATGTAGTTTTCTCCTTGATGGTGTCGACTATCTGAGCTGCCACTTCCTCGCTCATTAGTCCTGAACATTCTAGTTGAGTCTATGCTGTCTATTTTTTGGCTTCTTCTACCTATGCAAGTACTTCTTCTACTCATTCCCTCAACGGTTCTATTTGAGCCTGACGCTCTTGTTTCTGCATTTGTGTGGTGATAAGTTCTGCCTGTATCTTCTTCAACTCTTGTGTTCCCTTGACTCGTTCTAGGATTGGTATGGTCTTTTGTCACTTCTTGAGTTCTTGGATCATTGCATTGATCCTCTCCTCGTCCTTGTCCCAGTGTTGGATTTGTAAATCCTCTTCCAGCCTTGTCCAAAGTTGCATTGCTTTATCCAACAAGTTGGTTGCTGTGCTGACCTATTTTTCCAGCTCCTGCAGCTACATTGCTACTTCTTGCTTCTGTTGCTCCTTCACTGCTAGTGGATTTTTTGGTCTAATCTGTCTATGAAGAGTCTCGATCTCCTTTTGATATTGATTAATTGCCTACGCAATTTGGTCGATCTTCTCTGCGGCTGGGAGTTCATTTCCTTATGCAGTAGTTGTAAGTTTCCCAAAAACTTCTTCCACTCTACGTTCCAGCTCATTTCTACGTTCTTTCTCCTCCTTAGTTTTCGATTGGGACTATGCGCAAACTATTTCCAATGCTTCTCGCTTCTTTGTTGCTTGTTGTAGCTCGACTAAGTTTTTATGTGCTCGAGACCGCATCTTGTGGTTAATGCTAACCTGTATTTTGTGTAATTCTTTTGATGGCATCTGTGTCAAGACCAATTGGATATGATCCAAATCCTTTAGTGGTGTCTGCCCCACAATTTCATCCATTCGTAGCATGCTAGGCTTTATGTAGACCATGGAATGTGCATGTGGCATTAGGAGAACTGGTTCACGTTCTTCTACCTCCACCCTTTTTGTGGTCTCTTTGGTCGATGGTTTTATGCCTCTACTGCTACACCTGATCTGGGCTTCCTCGAATTTCTTAAGGAGATGTCCCATTTCTCCCAGTTCCTTCTATAGTTTATCCCTGTGGTGCTCGACATGATCGAAATATTCTACGAGGAAGTCTTGGACCATCCTGACAATCATCTCTCCATCATCCTATGTGATTGCGTAATCTGGTGGTGGTTGTTGTGCCTTCATTTTCTTGCGTGCACCTGTGTCCTGTACCACTGGTCTCTTAGTTCCCCCTGGTTCTTGTGTGATGGGGTCCAATGCAGTTTCCTATGCTCCCTCAGCCGGTTTCCTCTGTCCATTGGTCGGCTAGGTGGTTTTTGTCCCTCCCTTCTGGGTCCCTGGTTGCTTTGAGCCATCATTTGCCTAAGTCGGCTTGGTTTGGCCCATTCTTCATTTCCTGGGTACTGGGATTTGTGGAGGCTATGTTTCTACCTACACAACCCCTCCTTCTATTGTTTGTCCCAGTACTCCTCTGGGTATAGTTGTAATCCTCCATTCATTAGGCCATTCATTGATGATCATCTTGATATCACCCTCGGTGACGCAGTAATGCATTTGTAGCCACTGTTTATCCGGGTCCTGCCTTGGTTGTATCCACATGGCTTGTCGCCTAGCCCAGAAATTAGTGATGCCCCTTATTGTGTGACAACCTCTGGTGTTATTCTCCATGCTTGGATGATGGCTTCTTGTATCTCCCATAGGTAAGTTTTGAATACGATTATGTTCTCCTTCTTATGCTTGTCTAGTGGCCTAGATATCATGACGTGATATCTTGCTCCTCCTGACTGTGGTGTGGTACCAAAGATGACGTATTTTGGTTCTCTCCATACCATGAAAGCTATGAGAGTAATCATCCATGAGTAATGAAATTATGTACCTTCATCCTACGCGTCTTTATAGTCTACTTGGAACAAGTTTGATAGGTATGACACCTAGCTCATGAAGGTGCCTTCTGCGCACTGAGCTACAACAACAATGACTCCTGCTAGTACTTCATCTTTGCGGAATTTTCTTAGTAGTTTGCAGGCTAAGATTTTTCTGCCCAATTGTGTCACGACATTGTTGATCCGTTTAATTATAATGCCTCTTGTTCCCCTGTCGGTGTCGTATTTCTTCTTCATCTCTTTTGCCAATGCTTTTTCCTTAGACTTATCGCCCAAAATTAGTGCGGGATCCATACCCCCAGTGGGTAGGCCTGTTATTTGCGTGATAAGTTCGACAATTATGGGGATGGGTTTGTCTAGCCATATATCCCCTCCATGCATAACTACTAATAGTTTCTATATGCATGTCTTCGCATATTGGCCTCTGCCAAAGTGTGGTATCTTCAACAACCCTAGAATTCATGTTCTATCCAGTCCAATAGCCCACTGGCATGGCTAAGTGATGGTTTCTCCAAGTTGGTTCATGATTATTTTCTACCTAAAAACCTATGGTGTGAGCTCTGGATATTTGGTTTCATCTGCTACGTCGTGGTTGGAGTACTTGAGATTCCTGACATGACCTAATAGCTGTGGGTCCACCTATACTCCCTCTAGTATGTGAGGTAGCACAATCTTTGCAGCCGATTTATTTTGAGGTGAGATCGGTATCTGAATTCGTACCTCCTGCTGCAATGGTTGGCTCAAGGTTCCAGCAGCTTCTAGTTGCTCCTTCACCATACATTCTACCCAATCCGTGGCCATTTCACCCGTCGGATCGACCGAAACAAAATCTAGGGTGGGTATTTGTGGAATGTCTGGTTGTACTTCTACTTCCGAGTTTTGTGCATTATTGTTAGCTCCTACGGCTGCTTCGGCATTTTTTGGTGGCATTTCCTAGTGGGTTTATTCTTCTCTATTCTGAGGCTCGTGCACTGGTGCTGGTATATCCTGTTCCATGGCCTCTTCTCATGGTTTCAGAACCTCCTCTAGTATGGGTGTGGACTCTATTGGGATTTCCTCTAGCGACAGGATTTCGTCAATATCGACGATCTCAGGTGGTTATTGTTTTCTTTCTTCCAGTGGTATTTGTGACCTCATATGAGCCCTAGTTGATTTGGTTTTCTGGCCTGGTTCTGCGAGCTTTGGTGGTGCCATAATGGTGTCTGTCAAATGTTTGCACAGTTCAAATGGCTTTGGTGAGTGTTGTGGTTTCACTCTGTTCATTCTAGTTGTTGTTGCTCTTTTCCTGTTCTCCTTTCACGAATAGACTAACTACTTATGTGCTCGTGTGTTGTATGGGCTCATCATGAAGCTTGTCGAGGACGCTTCCTCCATCATGTGATTAATGCACCATAATTGTAGGTTCAATGCATCCGTGGTGGTTTTGTACTTACCATTATGCCTGCTCTGTGTCTCCAATTGGCATGTTTAATGGGACATCCCATCTGTCCTTGCCTTGTTTTAACTCTGCCTTGTGCTTTCTTGTCAGCCTACTTTCGCCAACTTTCCTGTTCCCGCTTGTTTCCCTTTTTGATATAGCCATTATATTTTTCCTTGCTGGCTTCATGTTTCATATGTGGCTTGTCCATCATGCTGCGTGTTGTTTTCGTTTTTTTTTTTTACTGTGTGGTGGGTGGTTGACTGTCCTTGTACAACTTCATCCGGCTCCCATTGATCATTACTATGAGGTCAGGGTCCGATAAATATCTTAATTTTACAACTCCTCCATCCATGACAACTTTTACCTCGTATGGTCCTAGCCAATGCATTCTCATCTTTCCTGGGTGCTACAATGCTTTACTGTCATAGAGAAATACTAGATCTCCTTCTTTGAATGTCTTCCTCTTGATGTGGTGGTCGTGCCAAGATTTGTCTCTTGTTTTCTATACTTGTTGATGGAATCATGCCAAGATTCTATCTTCCTCCATTGACAGTAATTGATTCAGTCTTTCCTGTACCGTGCCTTATTCTGTCATTTGTGTAATGGCTACTACACGTAGGCTGGGTATTAAAAATTCTAAGGGCACTACTACTTCTTGACCATAGATTAGTTTGAATGGTATGTGGCCAGTTAGATTTTTGCATGTGGTTCTATACACCCATAGTATTGCTGGTACCTTGAGATCCCAATCATCCCTGTTGATGTTGCATATATTTGTCAAGGCGTTTTCTAGGATTTTATTGAAGGCTTCTACCATGCCATTTTCCTGTGGATGATACGGTGTGATTTTTTGGTGGTGAAATTCAAACTCTTCCAGCATCGCTCAGATGGTGTTGTTTATGAAGTTTTTTCCTTGGTTGCTCATCAACATTCTTGGGCACCCAAATCTAGTAATTACCTATTCAAACAGAATGTGTGCAACTGTCTCTGCACTGCAATCTTTTACTGGTGTGGCTTCTGCCCATCTCATTAAGTATTCCATCGCGGTGATAATATATCTCACCCCTGTTCTTTTGGCTAGTGGGTTAATGGGTCCCATGAAGTCTATCACCCATTTGTTGAATGCATGAAGTGTCACTTGCAATCATAGTGGCATCTCATCCCTTATGTTGGGTTTTCCTACCCTTTGACAGACATCACATTACTGACACTATTCTTTTGAGTCTCTGTGGATTGTTGGCCACCATAATCCTGCATGTAGTACCTCCTGTGTAGTAGCTTTTCCTGCATAATGCCCTCCTGCTATTCCCTCATGGGATTTTGCTAAAATTCTTGGTCGTTCATGGTCTAGTACGTATATTCATAATATGGTATATGCACCCATCTTGTATAGATGTCCTGTGATCAATTGATAGTCAGCTACGCAGACTACTAGGTTATTCTTCTACGCAGTGGTATATTCTTGTGGCGCAGTACCTGTGCTTAAGTACTGGATGATCTCTGCGAAGTAATCATCAACAATCTATACTAGGAATAGTTGTGAATCTAGAAAGTTGTCTTCTAAATTCGTTGGTTCCTCTCCATTTGTGACCCTCGATAGGTGGCCAGGTCTTGCATTCCATTTTCTTGGTTTAACTATTACCTCAAAGTGATATTCTTGAAATAGCAATAACCATCGACAGGTTCTCCCCCCCAACACTGGCTTGTTGACTAGGTATTTCAGGGTTGAGTGATCTGTAAACATCTTAAAGTGTTTTCCCAATAGGTAATGTCTGTACTTCTGTAGTGCATAAACCATAGATAAACCTTCTCTCTTTGTCGTGTTATAATTCTATTAAGAATCTGATAACTTTCTACTTGCGAACGCTATTGGGTGATCCAAGTCTCCTACTTCTGGTTGCACCAAGATAGCTCCAAGTGATATCGCTGATGCATCTACATGTACATGGAATGTATTCTCCCAATCTGGAAAGACCAATATTGGCGTGGTGACCATCTTTTCCTTTAGGGTATCCATACCATGTTGGCACTCATCGTTCCATTGATACTTTGTATCTTTCCTTAACAGTTTTTCCATTGGTGCTATAATATGCACGTAGCCTTTGATGAATTTCCTGTAATATCCCGTATGTCCTGGCATTGCTCTTAGTTAGGGGACTGTTTTTGGTGCTAGTAGATTAACAATGACTGTAATTTTGGCCGGATCCACTAGAAAACCTTGTTTTCATACTATGTGTCCCAATAGTATCCCAAATGGTGTTCCAAATATGAATTTCTTGATATTCAATGATATTTGGCACTATTTGCATCGTTCTAACATCAGTCGTAAAACTTCCACATGGTCTTAAGCTATACACTGTCCAATCATCTAGGTATACTTTGAGGAATTGATGGATGAATTCCTTAAATGCTATGATGACCACTCTAGAAAATATCACGGGTGCATTCTTTAGTTCGAACGTCATGACTATATACTGATAAGATCCCTATTCTGTCATGAACATGGTCTTGTGTCTATCCTACTGTGCTATCTTAATCTGATGATATCTTGTGAATCCATCGGTGAATGAGTAGGCTTCGTGGCCTCCTACGTTCTCAAGTACTTCGTCTGTAAACAGTGTGGGGAATGGATCGTGTAGGTATGCATCGTTCAACTTCCTCAAGTCGATGCCTATCCTGATCCCTCTTCCTTGTTTCTTGTCCTATACTACCATCGGGTTTATCCATTCTGATTCTTCGACTGGTTTGATGATGCTAGCCTCAAGCATCCTATTGATCTCATCTTTAACTTTCTGTTTATATATGGGATTCAATCTATATGGTCTTTGTTTAATGGGTATCGCATCGGGTCTGAGTGGTATCTTCATTTCTCCTAATTCTCCAGCTATGCCTTTCATCTCTATAAAGGTTGTGGGAAAAAGGTCGTTGTATTCATGCAACAATTCTATGAAACTTTCTAGTTTCTGTTCATCCCAGCAAGATCCAATGCTGACCATTTTGGGTTGCTCGACGGTCCCTATGTTAACCTTCTTTATCTTGATTGGCTCAGAGATGACCTCTGACTCTAAGGGTGGTCCTTCCACATCTCTCTTGCCTTCGACTTCTTCGATCTAAATATCGTGCATATCGTCTTCATCTAGATATTCCTCCTATACATGGTAGCATGATAGTAGATCCTTGACTGTCTACTTATTTCACTGTTATACCTCTGTGATAGTTTCTACTTCCATTTCTTCAATGAATATGACGTTTCTGATCCATTTCAGGGCCGCGTCCATGTTGGGGTTCTCATGGTTGAATGAGAAAGTGATTGTAAATTTCTATTGGAGTGTTTCCCATGTCTTGGCTCCTTTACACATTTCCTGGTTTGTATACCAATTCGCTGGTATGCCATCTAAAGTATGAATGAAGTAGTGAGA
>JZKD02S1667851.1:121895-132419 GCA_000966675.3 Picea glauca
TCCTAGGAAGCCCTTCTAACACAAGGGTCAAGCACTAGGTCGCATTGGTGTTGGCAGAGTTACTCACCCTACTTTGTTGACATCAGTGTAGAGATTGCATGTATTACGAGGGTCACTCAGAGGTATACCCACAATGATGAGTGGAAGCCTTTTGAGTTGATTTCGGGCTAGATACCTTGCCCTTGCATGTGGATCGGACTATCGACTGTTCCCCCAGGCTTTACTATTGTTAGTGGTGGCCTTAGTGGCCTATCTCTCTAGGTTCTTACCCAAGGTGACTGTGGAGGGGAAAGTCTTCACGGTACCTGGAATTGACGTTGACCAAACTCACTCGGGCTCCTTGGAGGGTATACCCACGATTATGTGTGGGAGCTTGCACCAGGGTGTAAGTTCGTTAAGCAGGTCGTCAATGTAACTTTTCCACCATAGCTTCGCTCCTTCTCATCTCGTTGTTTTGATGTTGTATTTCATCACCAACTAGTGGCTTCGAAATTAGAAGGTCTTGTTTGCCTGGTAATTGCTTCCTAGATTTTGTTTACTAGTGAGTGTTGTTTGTTTCTCGAAGTTGACCATAAGAATTTTTTCGCGGAGCTTGTCACTTGTTTACAATTTCTCCCCCACGACGTTTACGTAGGATGCAAGGTTTATCTCCAGAGCATCTGGACAATTCTCAACCCTTGCCTACCAGTAAACCTAAGGGCTCTCCTCACCAGAGTGAAGTCCCCGTTGTTACCCCACCATACGTGGACACAAGTGAAGTCCCAGTTGTCACCACACCACAAGTGGAATCAACTGAATCTCTAGAACTTTTTCGTATTACCAATACTAGAGAGGACTATCGCATTCGTCGTGGTGAATGACCTTTTGTGCGATTAAATCCTTCTGAAGAGGCCGTTGTTACATCTTCTGAATCAACCATTGGGCCTTTTCCCGAGGAAGAAGACCAAGATCCTTTTTGGTCAGGTAATTTCCGAAGGGTCCTTTTTGGTACTGAGTCACCTATAGTCTACGCAATTAACCCTCTAGTGCTTACTGAGACAGAGACTATACCAGTGCCTACCACATATCAATTTGTTCTCCCCGACGAGATGGCCCATCTCGCGAATACCACGAGTGTCCCAACCGCGATTACTACAGCTATTCTTGCTCCTATCAATACCTAGCGAATGCCTGATATCATTCCGACACTACCACCAGGATACCATGCGTTGAATGCTTCTATTCCAACACCTCCGCAAACCCCGTCTGGTACTCCTAGGGGTCCTTCTGGGCATCCTATTCTCGGTTTTATTCCGACGCTCCCTCAATTTCCTCCTGGCAATCTTAATCCTAGTGGCACTATCCCATCCATTACACCTAACTTGCAGATTCCTGTTGGTGGACAAGGTGGTACAATTCCATTTCCTCTTACTGGACATAATCCACTTACTACCCAACCTACGATTGGCACACAACTTTTGGTTGGAAATCCACCGACGATAGGGGGACCAACCCCACCTTTTGGACAGAATATACCTGCAGCTTTGGCCCAATATTGGAATCAGATGCTACAAAATATTCCTCAAACGATAGGGGGGCAACAACCTACCCCTAATGTAGGCCAACCTTATTCAGGTATACCCAATCCTATTTGGGGTCAAG
The DNA here is from genome assembly GCA_000966675.3 of Picea glauca. NCBI lineage: Eukaryota > Viridiplantae > Streptophyta > Pinopsida > Pinales > Pinaceae > Picea > Picea glauca. The sequence continues at coordinate 123,537 of JZKD02S1667851.1, forward strand.
GTCAGAATGCTCAAACCCAGGTCCCTAATCAACCTCAAGGTTACAATCCTTGGAGTTATTATCCTCTTTAACCACCACCGAATTAGCCGGGATCTTCCCACTATGGATAGACTGCGTACGGTCCTACTAGTTTGTCGACAGGGCTTCCACCCCAAAGTCACCAGTACCTGCAGGTAAATCGGAAATTGCCTTTTCTTGCTACTTTGGATTTGCCAGATTTGTCTAGGATTCTCAATGATCCTATTCGTCACTCTCCCCAATGGACTGTTATTCCAGTTAAGCTTCCATCAGACATTCCTAAATTTGATGGCAAAGCGGGATAGGACCCGAACAATCACGTGATGACTTTAATCTATGGTGTTCATCCAACTCCTTGATGGATGACTTTGTTCGTCTACGTCTTTTTCAACGAACCCTTACCGGTTCTGCTGTGAAGTGGTATATTGAATTGCCACGAGGTTTATTCTCTGATTTCAACACCCTAGCTATGGCTTTCCTTACACATTACCAGTTACCGATCCGTTATGATATTGGGACAGATATTTTGACTTCCTTCAAATAGACTAAAGGCACTCATATATCGGATCATATTCATGAGTGGCAACGAAGACGACGTCTCATCAAACTTGAACTCCCCGATCAGTTACTGGCTGAATGGTTTACAAAATCCTTTGTGAATGAAATTGGTAAAGACATTTCCATGGGTGGCGTTGTCACTGAGGAGCAGGCTATAAGTGGTGCTCAATATCTTGATCTCGTTTATTCACAAACGGGAATACTTTATGATTTATTACCTGAGTTACCTCGTCCTGGTACTTCCATCACTTCAACTAATCTAGTTGCCTCCCATGCAGCTGATGGTGTGATTGGTACGGCCCAAGCCCAATCACATTCTGTTTCAAGCACCAACCCTAAGTCTGCTTCTTCTAATGTACAAAATGCTCCGTCTCCTGCCATTCCTACTGGTAAAAATTCTGAGGTGAACGCCGTTCAATCCACCCCGATTGGTAAAAATAAATCTAAGAAGGGGAGAGGCAAGAATAAGGAGGGAAAAACTAATAATCAAACAGAGCAGCCTAAAAATACCCCTGTTGAAGATCGGGATAAGCGAAAACCCCTCTACCCTTGCCTTATATATGGTGATGATCACTACACAAAGGATTTTCCAAGACGTGCCGAAGTCACTAAGTTCCTTCAGGGAACACCTAAACCATCTACACTGGCAGTCTTGTCCCAACCCTTCCCGTCTCAACAACAGGCTCAGTTGGTCATCCATGACCAACCATNCTTCACGGTACCTAGAATTGACGTTGACCAAACTCACTCGGGCTCCTTGGAGGGTATACCCACGATTATGTGTGGGAGCTTGCACCAGGGTGTAAGTCCATTAAGCAGGTCGTCAATGTAACTTTTCCACCATAGCCCCGCCCCTTCTCATCTCGTTGTTGTGATGTTGTATTTCATCACCAACTAGTGGCTTCGAAATTAGAAGGTCTTGTTTGCCTGGTGATTGCTTCCTAGATTTTGTTTACTAGTGAGTGTTGTTTGTTTCTCGAAGTTGACCATAAGAATTTTTTCGCGGAGCTTGTCACTTGTTTACAATTTCTCCCCCACGACGTTTATGTAGGATGCAAGGTTTATCTCCAGAGCATCTGGACAATTCTCAACCCTTACCTACCAGTAAACCTAAGGGCTCTCCTCACCAGAGTGAAGTCCCCGTTGTTACCCCACCATACGTGGACACAAGTGAAGTCCCAGTTGTCACCACACCACAAGTGGAATCAACTGAATCTCTAGAACTTTTTCGTATTACCAATACTAGAGAGGACTATCGCATTCGTCGTGGTGAATGAGCTTTTGTGCGATTAAATCCTTCTAAAGAGGCCATTGTTACATCTTCTGAATCAGCCGTTGGGCCTTTTCCCGAGGAAGAAGACCAAGATCCTTTTTGGTCAGGTAATTTCCGAAGGGTCCTTTTTGGTACTGAGTCACCTATAGTCTACGCAATTAACCCTCCAGTGCTTACTGAGACAGAGACTATACCAGTGCCTACCACATATCAATTTGTTCTCCCCGACGAGATGGCCCATCTCGCGAATACCATGAGTGTCCCAACCGCGATTACTACAGCTAGTATTGCTCCTATCAATACCTAGCGAATGCCTGATATCATTCCGACACTACCACCAGGATACCATGCGTTGAATGCTTCTATTCCAACACCTTCGCAAACCCCGTTTGGTACTCCTAGGGGTCCTTCTGGGAATCCTATTCTCGGTTTTATTCCGACGCTCCCTCAATTTCCTCCTGGCAATCTTAATCCTAGCGGCACTATCCCGTCCATTACACCTAACTTGCAGATTCCTGTTGGTGGACAAGGTGGTACAATTCCATTTCCTCTTACTGGACATAATCCACTTACTACACAACCTACGATTGGCACACAACTTTTGGTTGGAAATCCACCGACGATAGGGGGACCAACCCCACCTTTTGGACAGAATATACCTGCAGCTTTGGCCCAATATTGGAATCAGATGCTACAAAATATTCTTCAAACGATAGGGGGGAAACAACCTACCCCTAATGTAGGCCAACCTTATCCAGGTATACCCAATCCTATTTGGGGTCAAGGTCAGAATGCTCAAACCCAGGTCCCTAATCAACCTCAAGGTTACAATCCTTGGAGTTATTATCCTCTTCAACCACCACCGAATTAGCCGGGATCTTCCCACTATGGATAGACTGCGTACGGTCCTACTAGTTTGCCGACAGGGCTTCCACCCCAAAGTCACCAGTACCTGCAAGTAAATCGACAATTGCATTTTCTTGCTACTTTGGATTTTCCAGATTTGTCTAGGATTCTCAATGATCCTATTCGTCACTCTCCCCAATGGACTGTTATTCCAGTTAAGCTTCCATCAGACATTCCTAAATTTGATGGCAAAGCGGGAGAGGACCCGAACAATCACGTGATGACTTTTCATCTATGGTGTTCATCCAACTCCTTGATGGATGACTTTGTTCGTCTACGTCTTTTTCAACGAACCCTTACCGGTTCTGCTGTGAAGTGGTATATTGAATTGCCACGAGGTTTCTTCTCTAATTTCAACACCCTAGCTATGGCTTTCCTTACACATTACCAGTTACCGATCCATTATGATATTGGGACAGATATTTTGACTTCCTTCAAATAGACTAAAGGCACTCATATATCGGATCATATTCATGAGTGGCAACGGAGACGACGTCTCATCAAACTTGAACTCCCCGATCAGTTACTGGTTGAATGGTTTACAAAATCCTTTGTGAATGAAATTGGTAAAGACATTGCCATGGGTGGCGTTGTCACTGAGGAGAAGGCTATAAGTCGTGCTCAATATCTTGATCTCGTTTATTCACAAACGAGAATAATTTATGATTTATTACCTGAGTTACCTCGTCCTGGTACTTCCATCACTTCAACTAATCTAGTTGCCTCCCATGCAGCTGATGGTGTGATTGGTACGGCCCAAGCCCAATCACATTCTGTTTCAAGCACCAACCCTAAGTCTGCTTCTTCTAATGTACAAAATGCTCCGTCTCCTGCCATTCCTACTGGTAAAAATTCTGAGGTGAACGCCGTTCAATCCACCCCGATTGGTAAAAATAAATCTAAGAAGGGGAGAGGCAAGAATAAGGAGGGAAAAACTAATAATCAAACAGAGCAGCCTAAAAATACCCCTGTTGAAGATCGGGATAAGCGAAAACCCCTCTACCCTTGCCTTATATATGGTGATGATCACTACACAAAGGATTTTCCAAGACGTGCCGAAGTCACTAAGTTCCTTCAGGGAACACCTAAACCATCTACACTGGCAGTCTTGTCCCAACCCTTCCCGTCTCAACAACAGGCTCAGTTGGTCATCCATGACCAACCATCTACTTCTACCACATATTATGTTTTGATGTGTACTAGTGATTCCAAGCCCAACAACGTTGCACTCATGACTAGAGCCAAAGATTATACTCCATCTAAGGAGAAGGTTGACGATTCACCTCCTACTTTGGTACAACCCTCTCCACCGACTCCACCTACAAACAGTCCTCTTCATCTCGAACGATCGAGCCTTGATACAGTCTTACAACCCCCTAAGGGTGTTGTTCGCAAGTCGGATTTCAATCCTCATGGTCGTGTGGCCCAGAACTACAGTATTGTGGAATATATAGCCTAGGAACCTTCAACGATGTCAGCCCTTGAAGTCCTTCAGTCGTGTCCTGCACAACAGAAGACACCGTTGCAAGCTATAGGTGGAATTTACCCCACAGATACGAATTTGATAATCTTTGATTTGGAAGATCATATTCCAAGGTTACCGCCCCAACTCACGTTTCAAATTCAAGTTGTTGTCTCTGACAAGAACATTTGTCGAACTGTTATCGATGAGGGTGCCTCTACGTGTGTAATGTATTTTGCTTGTTGGAAAGCCATTGGCTCTCCTCCCTTGATTGAATCACAAAATACTTTGAAAGCCTTCAATGGCTCGGGTTTTAATCCTTACGATGTTCTTCCTTCGTTGCCTATTACTCTAGAAGGTAAGACGGTCCAAGTTGAAGTGGAAGTCTTCGATGCTCCCCTTGATTATAATCTTCTTCTTGGTCATAGCTGGATTGATTCCATGTGTATGGTTGTGTCCACACTTTTCCGTGTAGTACATTTTCCTCATCAAGGAAAGGTAGGTACCATTGACTAACTTGCCTTCTTCAATTCTGATACTCGCACTGGCAACATGCCATTTATAGCTAAAACCCCACCGGGTTACGAGAATGTCGGAGTGGGCCTTATAAAGGACTCTTCGTTAATGGGTACTTTCCCCATTCCTCCGCCTCATGTCCCATGCCCGTCAGTTGCTTCTATCAACATGATCTCCACCGTGCCTCATGAAATTCCTGCGTCACATGACCCTTGGATTGTCCCTGACCCTGGAGATCACACTCACTTCNAGAAGGTTGACGATTCACCTCCTACTTTGGTACAACCCTCTCCACCGACTCCACCTACAAACAGTCCTCTTCATCTCGAACAATCGAGCCTTGATACAGTCTTACGACCCCCTAAGGGTGTTGTTCGCAAGTCGGCTTTCAATCCTCATGCTCGTGTGGCCCAGAACTACAGTATTGTGGAAGATCTAGCCTAGGCACCTTCAACGATGTCAGCACTTGAAGTCCTTCAGTCGTGTCCTGCACAACAGAAGACATTGTTGAAAGATATAGGTGGAATTTACCCCACAGATACGAATTTGATAATCTTTGATTTGGAAGATCATATTCCAAGGTTACCGCCCCAACTCACGTTTCAAATTCAAGTTTTTGTCTCTGACAAGAACATTTGTCAAACTGTTATCGATGAGGGTGCCTCTACGTGTGTAATGTCTTTTGCTTGTTGGAAAGCCATTGGCTCTCCTCCCTTGATTGAATCACAAAATACTTTGAAAGCCTTCAATGGCTCGGGTTTTAATCCTTACGATGTTCTTCCTTCGTTGCCTATTACTCTAGAAGGTAAGACGGTCCAAGTTGAAGTGGAAGTCTTCGATGCTCCCCTTGATTATAATCTTCTTCTTGGTCATAGCTGGATTGATTCCATGTGTATGGTTGTGTCCACACTTTTCCGTGTAGTACATTTTCCTCATCAAGGAAAGGTAGGTACCATTGACTAACTTGCCTTCTTCAATTCTGATACTCGCACTGGCAACATGCCATTTATAGCTAAAACCCCACCGGGTTACGAGAATGTCGGAGTGGGCCTTATAAAGGACTCTTCGTTAATGGGTACTTTCCCCATTCCTCCGCCTCATGTCCCATGCCCGTCAGTTGCTTCTATCAACATGATCTCCACCGTGCCTCATGAAATTCCTGCGTCACATGACCCTTGGATTGTCCCTGACCCTGGAGATCACACTCACTTCAACGACGTCATGCCGTTAAGTCCGGTTGAATCTGCATATCAAGTCATTCAATCGACAACACCTTCTACCGCCTCTCTTGATGAGTTGTCTCCTAATCCTTTCCATGTTATCTTTCCCACTGACGAGATGATCATGTCTGTCATGGAGGACACCCCTTGGGACGATGGACATCATCGTTCCATACTCTTTCTGGAACAACACACTCTCGAGAACTACCAATGGATTTCGACTCCGTCGACCGTTGTTGTCATATCGACTGTTCCCGGAGCTTCACATGATGTGTTTGCTGAAAGGAACCTCAGTAATATTTCTCCCACGATTCCCATTGACATATCCATTAAACCTGGGATAATTGAAAATGTTCACATTGGAGCTTTGTGTTCTCCGGATGAAATCGTCACCTATACCTCTCTGTTCAAAGAATTTTGTGACATCTTTGCCTGGAGTTATGAAGAGATGCCTGGTATCGACCCTGCTATCGTTGTACATGAGATAAAGACATACCCCGGAGCTAAACCAGTCTGGCAGCACCTTCGTCCGGTCCACCCACGTAAAGCAGCGGCTATAAATCTTGAGGTTGAAAAACTTCTCAAAGTCGGCTTTATTTATCTGGTGGCTTTGACAGAATGGGTTTCTAACCCTGTACCGATTGATAAGAAAGGTGGCAGTATTCATGTATGTGTTTATTATAGGGACATTAACAAAGCTTGTCCAAAAGACAACTTTCCAACCCCTTTCGTTGACTAGATTGTCGATGACTGTGCCGGTAGAAAAATCTTCTCTCTCATGGATGGTTTCTTCGGCTATAATCAAATTAACATTGCTCTTGAGGACCAACATAAAAATGCTTTTATATGTCCTTGGGGTACTTTTTCCTACAGGAAACTCCCGTTCGATCTTAAGAATGCTGGCGCGACGTTTCAACGTGCTATGTCTTATGTTTTTCATGATATAAAGCATATCGTTAAACCCTATTTAGACGATTTACGAGCTCATTCTCTACGCCGAGTCGATCACCCCACTCATCTCTGAGCCATTTTTGTTCATTGTTGGTTTTATCGTATTCGTTTAAATCCTCCTAAATGCATTTTTTGCGTAGAATCTAGCCGTCTTCTAGGTTTCATTGTTTCATGCCAAGGGATTAGGGTAGATCCACTTAAGGTTGAGGTGATTCTTAATCTCCCTCCTCCTTCTACACTGTGCCAGTTGCAAAGTTTGCAGGGGAAAGCAAACTTTCTTCATCGTTTCATCCCTAATTACGCCGAGATTACTCATGGTTTTACAAGGCTACTAAAGAAAGATTCAGAGTTTGTCTGGGATATCATGGCCAACAATGCATTCGACGCTTTGAAGTTGTCCCTCACACGAGCTCCACTTCTCTTTCCTCCTGGTTATAGTCGTGATTATTTTCTATATCTTGCTGCCTCTGAGTATACTATTGGCATGGTTCTAGTCCAGGAGGATGATAAGGGTGATGAACATGTTGTTTATTACTTGAGTCAAAATCTCACATCAACTGAAATCAAATATCAACATGTTGAGAAAGTGCCTTTGGTTGCCGTTCAAGTTGTTCAACGCTTTCAACATTATATCCTCTCACAGAAAACTACAGTGATTTCTCATTGCAACCCTATGCAACACATTTTGACTCGTCAATTGCTAGGGGGAAAATACTCCAAGTGGATTGTTATACTCCAGGAGTTCGACTTGCAATTCGATCGTGCCATGTCTAAGAAATCCTTAGTTTTTGCTGAGTTGATTTGCAATTTTCCTCACTCTACCACGGAAAATGTAGCAGTAGATTCATTACCTGATGAATCTCTTTTCCTAATTAGTACTGACGATATTTGGTATGGGGATATCATTATCTATCTCCAAACCCAAGATTTCCGACCTGCTTTGTCTAGTAGTGAACGATATTGCATCCGTTATCAAGCACATCAATACATTATTCTCAGCAATACTCTTTACCGTTGGGGTATTGACTCTGTTTTTCGACGTTGTCTGACTTTTGATGAAGCCGAGAAAGCTCTGAATGTCTGCCATTCTGGAGCATGTGGTGGTCATATGTCTGGGTATGCTACTTCCTAGAAGATCTTGCACGCAGGTTATTTTTGGCCTTCCTTGTTCAACGACTGCATTACTGCTATCCAGAAATGCCATGCCTGCCAGACCTACAATCAAAAAATTTGTTCACATCATGCTCCTCTTCATCCTGTGGTCTCAGTTGGTCCTTTTGCGAAATGGGGCATTGATTTCATGACATGTCACCCTCACTAAACCGGGGGGCATGGTTACATCATTATAGCTGTTGATTACTTTACAAAATGGGCCAAGGCGATGCCAACATTCGATAATACTGGAAAGACTACAACGTTGTTTCTTTTTAACCATGTCATAGCTCGTTTTGGTGTTCCTCAAGCTATCATCACTGATCATGGTAGTCATTTTAGGAATTTTATGATGTTGAAACTTACGAAAAAGTTGGGTCTTCGTCATGATAACTCAACACCCTATTATCCGCAAGCTAATGGCCAGGTCGAAGCAATCAACAAAGTTCTTATAAATATGCTTCGACGGATGATAGGAATTCATAAAACAAGTTGGCACACGATGTTGTTTTCGGCTTTGTGGGCATATCGTACATCTTTCAAATCCGCTACGGGGTTTACGCCTTTTCGATTGGTCTATGGTGTGGAAGTCATTCTTCCTATAGAATGCGAGATACCTTCTTTGAAGCTAGCTGCCGAACTTTTACCCAATACTTCTGCTGAAGGGGAATGTTTATTATATTTAATGCGATTAGACAAAACTCGACGTGATGCCACTCTAGTAATAGAAACCCAGAAGAAACGTGTTAAGGCACAGTATGACAAGCATGTCAAGCCTCGTGTTTTCTCTGAAGGTGATCTTGTTCTTCTCTATGAACAGGATCGAG
>JZKD02S1667862.1:12206-26624 GCA_000966675.3 Picea glauca
TACATCATCTATCTTTGAGCACCAACTCAATGTGAGGCCACTACCTTTGTTTTACAAGCTCCAACTTGCTGAGAGCACCAACTCTCTTATTTCTCTAGCACCCACTATAAGGAAGCATCAACTCCCTGAGTGTTCTAGTACCAACTGGACTTATACAAGCACCAACTTGCATACAGAAAATTATGTGTTTTCCCTAGCACCACCGTGCCACCCTTTTTTCTATCCACAACTAGATGGAAGATACAACTTCCAATATTCAAGAACCAACTTGAATATCATAGGACCACAGTCCTCCCTAGCACCACCCTAACTCCCTGAATGTAAATAAATGATTGAATAACCAAAAATACAAGTATATGGATTCTTACCACTTCTTCTTTGTTCTGCAACTCTTCTCTGATTCACTTTTCTTCTACTCTATTCATACTTGGCTTGACTTGCTTCTATCTATTTTTCAATTCTACTCTTCTTATGTATGTTTTGCAAATCTGCTCTGCTTCTATCTATTCAACTTATGTTTCTCATCTTTGAGTTTCATCTCACAATGTGCATACTTTAATTTTTCTTTTCTTACAGTTCAACTCATTTTTCTGTTAGAACAACCAACCTCACACAGTCATGAGATTTCTCTTTTATTCTCTCCACCAATTCAGTTACATCTCGACTCTCCAAAGAAATGCATCAGCTCCTGAATCGCCAAACGTCCAAGAACTGAACACTTAACCGTGAAGTGAAACAATAGCCATTCGATCAAATTCTTGATTAATCAACACCATTGGATTACACTCGCAGGGACTCATGTTCATCCTATATGCCCACTGGCTGTGACCACGGGCCTAATCAAAAGGCACTTCACAGTTTCACGTTTTGCGAATTTTGTTGCGAGTCACTTTGACTCTTCCAACTCCCAATCACGAAATGGAGCCTTGCAACTTGCAAGCTCCTTCCTTCACGTGCCCACCATCGATGACCATCAGCTACACCAACAGGCGCTTTGCAATTTCGCGTATCGAAAATCTTGTGATGAGACTTCTCGAGTCTCCCATGTCACGATCTCTGAAATGGAGCTTAGCTGGGATAGCTCCTTCCCTTCTCGTGACCACTGGCTGTGACCAAGCGCTTATCCATAAAGTGTTTTCACGACTCACGATTTTGGGAATCCCGTGATGAGGCATCTCGACTCTCCCATGTCGTGATCTCTGAAATGGAACTTAGCTAGGCTAGATCCTTCCTCCAGCCTTTGACAATGTGACCTTGGCTATGACCACGGGCCAAACATTCAAGCACTTCACTTGCCAAATCAACGGTCCAGAACTTTGGTGATCCGACGATCTAGATCATTTCGTGACTTAGCATATCGTGAGTTCTTGTGTCATATCCCTTTGACTCCTCCAATGTGCAGGTCAGGGAAATTCCAATCGCTCATTACGTGTCCTCTGTCTCCAATGGCCAGGATTGTTTCACAATTTCACATTTCATGGAGTTGGAAGTTAACTTACCTCTATTCTCCCGATTCATGAATTTTTGGAACTCCTCATCTGCTACCACGTGTCCTTCGGATCAAATGATCCCCCTGCTTTTGATACTTTGTAAGCCCACTTCACCTTACACTTAAATATCACGCTCGTTCTTCTGGATCCAACGATGGTTGTTCCTCACACTCAGATCTGACACCTGAGATATGTTATCCTCTTATGCGTTCTCCTCCTGTCTAAATTTGGATATGACGACCATCAGGAATTCGGGATGGGTAATCCAATGATCAATGTTGCTCTTCACTGAGCTTACACTTTTGTTCTTTCCATTCCATTATTTTTGCGTTGCTAATCTTGCTATCATTGGAAAACAAGTATATTCTCATCGTGTTGATCTTGCCATCAATGACAAACAAATACTCTGCCTTCTGTCTGTAAACATGCCAACAAATTATTCATGAGACCCTAGTATATGGTTGTACACCCTCATAACAAGTGTTGAGAACAATGCTTTCATAAGGGGGATGGAATGTAGTGTAGCTAGAGAGGTAGTGGAGGGCCCAAAGGACCCATAGTAATAATAGTGGAGGTCGTTCAATGTAAGGTGTAATAGTTCCACTATATTATTAAATAAGGCCCATTATGTTAGTTAGACATAATAAATGTAAGAGGACTTACTAAAAGGTTCTACTTATAGAAGGTTCATTTTCTATAATGTTCTCAGGTGGTTGGTAGCACTATATAAAGGGGATCAAGAAATGTAATGGGGTGTGAAGAAAATTATTGTATTTGGAGTAGTAGCTCAATAGGAGGATTCCCCTCGAAGAGGCAAGTGAACATGAGAGGATCCCTTCCATAATAGGATCCATTGTATGGTGTTTCCCTAACCTAAGGGTTTTTACTATTTCTTTTGTTGAATATTTGGTGAATGGGTTTGTTTATTCTTGGTTATTTCTAAAGTATATTTGCAAATCTATTTAGGTACTTAACACACTTTACCTAAAGACATATTAGACGAAGTTGATCTTAATTAACTCTTAAGTGTCTAAACATCCTAACACCCTTTTATAGATTTATGTCTTCTCTTTATGTTCTAGTTACCAACATGATACGAGTCATGAAAGAAAACAAGTATATTATCTTCTAGGCATTGTAAGAATCTATTAAAAGCCAAAGAGAGAATATACCTATGGGCGATGTGAGCCAGATGCAAACAAGTCAAGTTGGAGGGGCTCGAAGAGTAACAAACCAACCAAGTGAAATGATTGTAGTGTTGAAGCCTCTTAATACAATGTCGATCAATTTATTTTCAAATTGTTTTTCATTTCAATTCTTGTGACTTATTACTCCATTTTAGACCGTAAATTAAAACCAAAGATCAACTAATGCATAATAATAAACTTTTATTATCTCATATCATAGAAATATGCATAACCTCTTTAGTTTATAGGGAATAAGGAAAGATCATAATATGATACATTACTTTACTAACTTCAATCATCCAACTACAATAAACCACAACCCAATGGTATTTAATAAAATAAAATTACCCACTTTATTAATTAATCCCACTACCATAAGAACTTCTTGGTTTTCACATATTCTGTACACATTTTCTCAAAAGCAAATTAAATAAAGCAAGAAACTAATAACATCAACATTGTCATAGAATTGATAAAAAGGAACTTGCAATAAATTTTAACTTATTGAAATGTAGTTAAATAACGTTAAATGCAAATCGAAAACCCCAAAATCCAAGTTTGGTTCTTCAGAAACCCAAAACAATGTGAATTCAATGGCCTAGATGAAGAGAAATGGCAAAATATTTTAGCAAAAGTGGCACCAAAGATTTTAACAAAAGTGGCACCACCCTATCAGCTTGTAGACCTTTCAGATTTTTTTTTAAATCAATTTAATAAAACTAATAAAACAATGTTGCAATTGTAGAAATTTGAGTTTGAATTAGTCGAAAATCACACAAGGATTATTGCAAGCCCACCATAAATCTGGCCAGTGTCACCATAACAATTAAATATGACCGGGTTTTAATAGAGTCTCATCAAGAAATGGGTGACAAAAGAAAAAGGGTTAAAAATTATGCCCTCTCAAGAAATATGAAGTTCTATGCTTGACGTATTTTCTTAACTAATCAGATATGAGTTTTGATGAATTGTTAAAATTACAAGTTTTGATTGTGGAAACTGTAGTATCGAGTTGATCCAAGATGAGTAAGCTTAGAAATCCATCTATAATATCAAAATATCTGAAACAGCATAATTTCATTATCAAAATCGTGATTTTTCATTATTGGATTGTGTCAACTTACCCGTTAAAGAGGGATGCTTGATACATGTATACATTGCAGTTCCCTATAACATTGTAGAGGTGGCTTCCATGGTGGACATTTATGAAGATAACTCACCCGATTTTGGGTGATATTAATAGGATTGATTGATTGAAAGATGTAACATGCAATTGGATGAATGTTAAGTTTTTTTTCACAACCGTAAATATGTGATGCTTAGTTGCAATTTGAAAGGGAGATTGTATGCATTTTTTTCATCCTATTGTTTCTCAAGGGATACCCATATGGACACCCATTTCTATCAACGTGCATCCATACTAGCACCCATGTTGCACAACCTCTATTATGGCATGTCCATTCAATTTAATGTGAATAAAACCATAACAACATCCTTAAAATTGAATATATATTATATTTATTTTCACATTAAACCATAACAACATCCTTAAAATTGAATATATTGTTCGACATATTTTCATTGATGTCAAACAACCAATGTCATTATGATGTGATGATGAGTTGTTATGAACAACATGTAGAGGAATCTACCTAAATCTCATGAGAGGCAACATATTAGATTTCACAAGATCTGATCAATGCAGAAACACTATCGAGATCGATATCCCAACAGTTCAATGATCTCGATCACCTAAAGCACAAGAGAGGTAGCATGCAAAGAATCCAAGTACAAGGAATTAAGAGCTCAAGAGGGTTAGCGACTGAAGATCAGTGCATAAATGAATGCACAAACAGTTATTAAAAAATCTCAGGAGAAATAGCGATGAAACAAATCATAAGCAAGAAACATTAATCAAAGTTCAGAAGGGAAAGCGCATTATAGAAACACGATCAGGAGTGAAATCCCCACAGTAAAACTACAGAAGAATTGAGGGAGAATCTTGTCCAATGATGCATATTTCGGGACAAACCAAGATCGTTAGATCTGAGAGTTACAGAGGAGGCTTCATATCAACATTTGATTAAGTCCTGACCGTCAAATCTCAGTAAGGGTAGATCAACGATGAGGAACCATTGCGGGATGCAAGGATTGTGTTAACAATTGCGCAAGTTTAGGTTCTGAAATCATCCTTGATCGTTGATATACTACAGGATAATTCTCAACCATTAGATGAAGTCAAGGTTTAATCGGGGAATCTCACTTCGAGAGAATTGGGAACACATAACCCAAAGTCCTGAATGCCAAAATAAATATGGATCAGTGATCTAAGAGTTGATCACAACCATTGGATCAAGGATTCACGAGATCCTAAAATAGTCGAAACTCCGAGAGTCATTGGATCGTATTAAGTGTTTCGCAACAAATATGGATCATCAGATGACGTCAAGATGCTCGAGGTTTAATCGACGAATCTTACCTTGGGATATTTGGGAAATGGGAGTGTATAACCCAAAGTCCCAAATGTCAAAATGAATCTAGACCATTGATCATGAACTGATCATAGTCGTTGGATCAAGGATTCATGAGATCCTNTACATCATCTATCTTTGAGCACCAACTCAATGTGAGGCCACTACCTTTGTTTTACAAGCTCCAACTTGCTGAGAGCACCAACTCTCTTATTTCTCTAGCACCCACTATAAGGAAGCATCAACTCCCTGAGTGTTCTAGTACCAACTGGACTTATACAAGCACCAACTTGCATACAGAAAATTATGTGTTTTCCCTAGCACCACCGTGCCACCCTTTTTTCTATCCACAACTAGATGGAAGATACAACTTCCAATATTCAAGAACCAACTTGAATATCATAGGACCACAGTCCTCCCTAGCACCACCCTAACTCCCTGAATGTAAATAAATGATTGAATAACCAAAAATACAAGTATATGGATTCTTACCACTTCTTCTTTGTTCTGCAACTCTTCTCTGATTCACTTTTCTTCTACTCTATTCATACTTGGCTTGACTTGCTTCTATCTATTTTTCAATTCTACTCTTCTTATGTATGTTTTGCAAATCTGCTCTGCTTCTATCTATTCAACTTATGTTTCTCATCTTTGAGTTTCATCTCACAATGTGCATACTTTAATTTTTCTTTTCTTACAGTTCAACTCATTTTTCTGTTAGAACAACCAACCTCACACAGTCATGAGATTTCTCTTTTATTCTCTCCACCAATTCAGTTACATCTCGACTCTCCAAAGAAATGCATCAGCTCCTGAATCGCCAAACGTCCAAGAACTGAACACTTAACCGTGAAGTGAAACAATAGCCATTCGATCAAATTCTTGATTAATCAACACCATTGGATTACACTCGCAGGGACTCATGTTCATCCTATATGCCCACTGGCTGTGACCACGGGCCTAATCAAAAGGCACTTCACAGTTTCACGTTTTGCGAATTTTGTTGCGAGTCACTTTGACTCTTCCAACTCCCAATCACGAAATGGAGCCTTGCAACTTGCAAGCTCCTTCCTTCACGTGCCCACCATCGATGACCATCAGCTACACCAACAGGCGCTTTGCAATTTCGCGTATCGAAAATCTTGTGATGAGACTTCTCGAGTCTCCCATGTCACGATCTCTGAAATGGAGCTTAGCTGGGATAGCTCCTTCCCTTCTCGTGACCACTGGCTGTGACCAAGCGCTTATCCATAAAGTGTTTTCACGACTCACGATTTTGGGAATCCCGTGATGAGGCATCTCGACTCTCCCATGTCGTGATCTCTGAAATGGAACTTAGCTAGGCTAGATCCTTCCTCCAGCCTTTGACAATGTGACCTTGGCTATGACCACGGGCCAAACATTCAAGCACTTCACTTGCCAAATCAACGGTCCAGAACTTTGGTGATCCGACGATCTAGATCATTTCGTGACTTAGCATATCGTGAGTTCTTGTGTCATATCCCTTTGACTCCTCCAATGTGCAGGTCAGGGAAATTCCAATCGCTCATTACGTGTCCTCTGTCTCCAATGGCCAGGATTGTTTCACAATTTCACATTTCATGGAGTTGGAAGTTAACTTACCTCTATTCTCCCGATTCATGAATTTTTGGAACTCCTCATCTGCTACCATGTGTCCTTCGGATCAAACGATCCCCCTGCTTTTGATACTTTGTAAGCCCACTTCACCTTACACTTAAATATCGCGCTCATTCTTCTGGATCCAACGATGGTTGTTCCTCGCACTCAGATCTGACACCTGAGATATGTTATCCTCTTATGCGTGCTCCTCCTGTCTAAATTTGGATATGACGACCATCAGGAATTCGGGATGGGTAATCCAATGATCACTGAGCTTACACTTTTGTTCTTTCCATTCCATTATTGTTGCGTTGTTGATCTTGCTATCATTGGAAAACAAGTATATTCTCATCGTGTTGATCTTGCCATCAATGACAAACAAATACTCTGCCTTATGTCTGTAAACATGCCAACAAATTATTCATGAGACCCTAGTATATGGTTGTACACCCTCATAACAAGCATTGAGAACAATGCTTTCATAAGGGGGATGGAATGTAGTGTAGCTAGAGAGGTAGTGGAGGGCCCAAAGGACCCATAGTAATAATAGTGGAGGTCGTTCAATGTAAGGTGTAATAGTTCCACTATATTATTAAATAAGGCCCATTATGTTAGTTAGACATAATAAATGTAAGAGGACTTACTAAAAGGTTCTACTTATAGAAGGTTCATTTTCTATAATGTTCTCAGGTGGTTGGTAGCACTATATAAAGGGGATCAAGAAATGTAATGGGGTGTGAAGAAAATTATTGTATTTGGAGTAGTAGCTCAATAGGAGGATTCCCCTCGAAGAGGCAAGTGAACATGAGAGGATCCCTTCCATAATAGGATCCATTGTATGGTGTTTCCCTAACCTAAGGGTTTTTACTATTTCTTTTGTTGAATATTTGGTGAATGGGTTTGTTTATTCTTGGTTATTTCTAAAGTATATTTGCAAATCTATTTAGGTACTTAACACACTTTACCTAAAGACATATTAGACGAAGTTGATCTTAATTAACTCTTAAGTGTCTAAACATCCTAACACCCTTTTATAGATTTATGTCTTCTCTTTATGTTCTAGTTACCAACATGATACGAGTCATGAAAGAAAACAAGTATATTATCTTCTAGGCATTGTAAGAATCTATTAAAAGCCAAAGAGAGAATATACCTATGGGCGATGTGAGCCAGATGCAAACAAGTCAAGTTGGAGGGGCTCGAAGAGTAACAAACCAACCAAGTGAAATGATTGTAGTGTTGAAGCCTCTTAATACAATGTCGATCAATTTATTTTCAAATTGTTTTTCATTTCAATTCTTGTGACTTATTACTCCATTTTAGACCGTAAATTAAAACCAAAGATCAACTAATGCATAATAATAAACTTTTATTATCTCATATCATAGAAATATGCATAACCTCTTTAGTTTATAGGGAATAAGGAAAGATCATAATATGATACATTACTTTACTAACTTCAATCATCCAACTACAATAAACCACAACCCAATGGTATTTAATAAAATAAAATTACCCACTTTATTAATTAATCCCACTACCATAAGAACTTCTTGGTTTTCACATATTCTGTACACATTTTCTCAAAAGCAAATTAAATAAAGCAAGAAACTAATAACATCAACATTGTCATAGAATTGATAAAAAGGAACTTGCAATAAATTTTAACTTATTGAAATGTAGTTAAATAACGTTAAATGCAAATCGAAAACCCCAAAATCCAAGTTTGGTTCTTCAGAAACCCAAAACAATGTGAATTCAATGGCCTAGATGAAGAGAAATGGCAAAATATTTTAGCAAAAGTGGCACCAAAGATTTTAACAAAAGTGGCACCACCCTATCAGCTTGTAGACCTTTCAGATTTTTTTTTAAATCAATTTAATAAAACTAATAAAACAATGTTGCAATTGTAGAAATTTGAGTTTGAATTAGTCGAAAATCACACAAGGATTATTGCAAGCCCACCATAAATCTGGCCAGTGTCACCATAACAATTAAATATGACCGGGTTTTAATAGAGTCTCATCAAGAAATGGGTGACAAAAGAAAAAGGGTTAAAAATTATGCCCTCTCAAGAAATATGAAGTTCTATGCTTGACGTATTTTCTTAACTAATCAGATATGAGTTTTGATGAATTGTTAAAATTACAAGTTTTGATTGTGGAAACTGTAGTATCGAGTTGATCCAAGATGAGTAAGCTTAGAAATCCATCTATAATATCAAAATATCTGAAACAGCATAATTTCATTATCAAAATCGTGATTTTTCATTATTGGATTGTGTCAACTTACCCGTTAAAGAGGGATGCTTGATACATGTATACATTGCAGTTCCCTATAACATTGTAGAGGTGGCTTCCATGGTGGACATTTATGAAGATAACTCACCCGATTTTGGGTGATATTAATAGGATTGATTGATTGAAAGATGTAACATGCAATTGGATGAATGTTAAGTTTTTTTTCACAACCGTAAATATGTGATGCTTAGTTGCAATTTGAAAGGGAGATTGTATGCATTTTTTTCATCCTATTGTTTCTCAAGGGATACCCATATGGACACCCATTTCTATCAACGTGCATCCATACTAGCACCCATGTTGCACAACCTCTATTATGGCATGTCCATTCAATTTAATGTGAATAAAACCATAACAACATCCTTAAAATTGAATATATATTATATTTATTTTCACATTAAACCATAACAACATCCTTAAAATTGAATATATTGTTCGACATATTTTCATTGATGTCAAACAACCAATGTCATTATGATGTGATGATGAGTTGTTATGAACAACATGTAGAGGAATCTACCTAAATCTCATGAGAGGCAACATATTAGATTTCACAAGATCTGATCAATGCAGAAACACTATCGAGATCGATATCCCAACAGTTCAATGATCTCGATCACCTAAAGCACAAGAGAGGTAGCATGCAAAGAATCCAAGTACAAGGAATTAAGAGCTCAAGAGGGTTAGCGACTGAAGATCAGTGCATAAATGAATGCACAAACAGTTATTAAAAAATCTCAGGAGAAATAGCGATGAAACAAATCATAAGCAAGAAACATTAATCAAAGTTCAGAAGGGAAAGCGCATTATAGAAACACGATCAGGAGTGAAATCCCCACAGTAAAACTACAGAAGAATTGAGGGAGAATCTTGTCCAATGATGCATATTTCGGGACAAACCAAGATCGTTAGATCTGAGAGTTACAGAGGAGGCTTCATATCAACATTTGATTAAGTCCTGACCGTCAAATCTCAGTAAGGGTAGATCAACGATGAGGAACCATTGCGGGATGCAAGGATTGTGTTAACAATTGCGCAAGTTTAGGTTCTGAAATCATCCTTGATCGTTGATATACTACAGGATAATTCTCAACCATTAGATGAAGTCAAGGTTTAATCGGGGAATCTCACTTCGAGAGAATTGGGAACACATAACCCAAAGTCCTGAATGCCAAAATAAATATGGATCAGTGATCTAAGAGTTGATCACAACCATTGGATCAAGGATTCACGAGATCCTAAAATAGTCGAAACTCCGAGAGTCATTGGATCGTATTAAGTGTTTCGCAACAAATATGGATCATCAGATGACGTCAAGATGCTCGAGGTTTAATCGACGAATCTTACCTTGGGATATTTGGGAAATGGGAGTGTATAACCCAAAGTCCCAAATGTCAAAATGAATCTAGACCATTGATCATGAACTGATCATAGTCGTTGGATCAAGGATTCATGAGATCCTGAAACAACCAAAATCCCGACAGTCATTGGATCGTGTTAGGTTGTTCGCGTCAAAGGAGGATCGTTAGATGAAGTCAAGATGCTCGAGGTTTAGTCAATGAATCTCACTTCAGGAGATTTGGGAAATAGGAGCGTATAAACCAAAGTCTCGAACGTCGAAATGAACTGATCACATTCATTGGATCAACGATTCAGATGAATCTATGATCGGTAGATCTAGGAGGAGGACATGTGACACATCAGGAGATCCAAGTCAGCAGACCACGTCATCGAGGACACATGGTGCAATCAGATGGTGACAAGTGTCTTGGTCCAACTGGAAATTTAGGTTATGTAAGTCACAAATCTATGTGACACGTGGCAGCCACTCGGCCAGTGCCAAGTCAACAATGACATCAACAAGTTACGTCACTCCAGGAGTTTTTCCTTCAGGGGAAACCAGCAACTGCCCGAAGCGTCGAAGGCCAAAGTCAATGTAAACCATTGATCTAAGATCCTCGAGATTCTCACATGATCGTCAGATCAGGAGACGGTCAACTCCGACGTTGGCCACTCTGGCGAAAATGAGCCAAGAACATATGAAATTACCCGAAGGCCGAAGTCCCGAAGTAACAACAACTGTAAATCTGAAGAAAAATATAGGAACCGTCAGATCATGAGACAGTCAACTCCGGCGCTGACCAACTCTGGTGGAAATTGGAACAACAATTACCGGGACCATCGAACTCCCGAAGTGAATGAGAATCGATCACCCAACAGTTGATGAAGTCATGGCCGTCGATTTTTTTGAGACCTCTGTACAAGCCAGGATCGTCCATCTATGGAAGAACAAATATCGATCGTCTGATCTACTTTGACAAAATTTACTCCGGGAGGTTGAAATATTGTGGAGGCTAGAAGTCACGAAGTCCCGAAGTAAATAATGGTCGTCCATATCAATGTTTGATTAATTCATAGCCGTTGAACTACTCCGGAATATTGGATGAGAGAGAAATCACCCGAAGGCTGAAGTACCGGAGGACTAGATTCCAGCCCTCGGTCATGGGTTACGAACATATAAGCCATAAGGTGATGGGTACATCGCTTAGTTAATAAGCATGTGGTTTTGCATTGTTGGTCACATGTAAATGGTTTGAAGGAAGTGCCTCTACAGGATTCGATTTCTACAATATTTGCAGAGATATGGAATCGAGTAAAAAGAAATCAATTCATACCTGTAATTGATTTATGAAAATCACACTCACTGAATTAAAATCCTTCACAATAATATTTGAATAATAATAGAAATTATTGTTAATTTAAAATGAATAGGTGTGATGGTCCAAACAAAGGGACACAATGCTTCATATCACACACCAGTTGGAAGAGTATATAAATGAGAAAGAATGGTGATAAGAAAGTGTCTCTGTAATCCAGATCAGAAGATCAAAACAACAGTAGAGTCCAAGTAGAAGAACTGATGATTCTTATGAAGTGAGGGTGGAAGGAAGGAGCACGGAAGGATTCATATCATTTAAGTGTAAATTAAGGGAGTTGGTGCTTCCCAGGGTTGGTGCCCTAAATACAAGGGATTTGGTGCTTCCTATGGTCGGTGCCCTAAATACAAGGGAGTTGGTGTTTCATAGAGTTGGTTCCCTAAAGAAACAAGAGAGTTTTTGTTTCCTAGGGTTGGTGCCCTGAAGAAGGGGATTTGTGTCTGCTAGATTTGATGCTCTAAAAAGGATTGGTGTCCTTCACTATTCTTCATAAAAGCCTTGTAATTTCTATTCATTATATTTATATAATTGATTTTGCAAACAAGTATATTGTTGATATATTGTGGTAATTAACAAAACATAAAAGTAACTACTAATTTTTGAAAAAGGGTAATATTGATTCACCCCCCCCCTCCCAGTATTCCAACAATTGGTATCAGAGCAAGTTCTTTCAACACAGTCCAACAACTGGAAGGTAGATCCTAAAGATGGATCATAAAGAAGGAATGTCTAGCAACAAAGAACCATTGTTCAATGGAGGTGGCTATGCTCTATGGAAAATAATAATGAAAAACTTCATGTTGGCTCTTGGTTGTGATATCTAGATATTTGTTGTAGATGGTTACACTACACCAACTACTCCACCAACAGATGTTGTAGGAAAGAAAATATGCAATGACAACTAAAGAGCAGTCAATGCAATTCTAGGAGGATTGACAAATTCTATATGTGTGAAAGTTATGCATTGTAAGTTATCCAAAGAAATATGGGACAAATTGGAGGTTGTATATGAAGGAGATAACAAAGTCGGGGAATACAAACTACAGACCTATAGAACTCAGTTTAAAAATCTGAAAATGAAAGAAGAAGAGAACATTGTTGAATACTTTCATATGGTAGATGAATTGGTTAATTCAATCAGATCAATAGGAGAATAAGTTTCAGATAAACCTATTGTGCAAAAGATACTGAGGTCATTACCTATGAGATATGATGGGAAGATTTCTACAATTGAAGATAGGTCTGATCTTGACACACTCACAGTTGATCAGCTTCATGGAATTTTTACAGCATATGAAGTGAGAACATGGAATGATAAAACAACAAAAGATGAAACATCCTTTAAAGCATCTAAAGAAAAGAAGAAAAATGAACATATGTCTCATGAAGATCAGTCAGACATATCCGATGTAGAAGAGGCCAACTTTATAATGAAACTCCAGAAAGGATCTGGAAAATATAAAGGAAAATTACCCTTAATATGTTTCAACTGTAGAAAAATTGAACACTTTGCCAATAAATGTCCCCATCCTAAGCACGAGGAAAGTGATGAAAAAGAACCTTCAAAAATTAGAAGAAAATCTACACTAATAATAAAAAGAAATTCTACAAGAAAAAGAAAACATTCTTTACCCAAGAAGACATCAGTGCATCAAAAGAAAATGAAGAAGATGAACCAAAGCTTCTATTTATGGGAATGAATACTCAATGTAATGATGTATATGATGAATATAATCATGAATTTGAAGGAGAAGTGAACTTAGAAGCAGAATTGATTAGTGTTCTTGAGGAACTAAGAAAGTATAAAAAGAAGAACAAGCTACTTAGGGCACAACTTCAAGAATTTGAATAATCACATCAATCAAAAGAAATAGATGTTTTACGAAATATCAAAGAATCAGAGCATATCATCAGTTATTTAAAATCCCAACTCTTAGAAGCTAATAAAATTGAAGAAATCATTTTAAAACAACTTAGTGATAAAAAACAACTATGTGAGAAACTAGAAGTTGAGATTAAGCTGCTAAAAAATGAACTTGAGAAAGAAAAGAAGGGCTCAAAATTTGGAAATAGTTCAAAGATCTTGGATGAAATTCTCAGTAGTTAGAGGTCACCAAACAACAAGATTGGTTTAGGATACACCCAAGACTCAACTTCTACATCACAAGGATCTGTGAAAAGGCTAATCAATTGCTCAGATGCTCTAAAGGGCTCCTCAAGAAGAGAAGATAATAAAGAAAATATGATACCATTGAAAATTGTTCCACATAAACATAAATCAACATTCCCTACTAAAGTAAAAAATGACAAGAAGAATGCAATCACCAGAAGGAATCCCCCTAATAAATATCTATCCATTGGATATTGTTACTCTTGCAATAATTTTGGTCATAAGGCAGTACACTGCAAAGCTTATGGACAATACAATAACATAAATGTCCAAAGATATAAGAACAATAGGTACAATATAGAGAAGAGAAACTACAACTCATTTTATCCTTTGCAAAACTTCAATATTGAATGTCAAAAATGCAACAACTATGGTCATAAAACTAGAGAATGTAGATTACCAATGCAATCCTTAAATATAGGAAACCCTAACAAACAGAATAAGAAGATATGGAAAAGAAAAT
>JZKD02S1667862.1:30468-42460 GCA_000966675.3 Picea glauca
TTTCCAGAAATAAAAATAAAAAGGAATTATCGACTAGAAAATTACAAATCGTAGAAAAAAAACTTWAAAAAAGAAAATTATCGACTAGAAAGTACAATAACCAGTGGGCCCCACCCCCTTAAGTGCGGCTAGTCCACGCCGATGTCAGTTCATTCCATATTCCATACTGCGTGGTGGTGATTTGGTCGCGGGCCCTGCAATCAAAAGAGACGTACAGGCGTGTGGCAGCCACGCGTTAGCCTGGCTGATTGGTAGCTTTCAACGTGCGTGCGTGGCTCTAAGCAAAATTCCGAGCTGAACAGGGGAATATAAGGGAGGGATCGCCATTGGAGAAGGTTGACAGAATTCATTTGTTCAGAGTGCAACTAAAGATCTATTGAAACCCCTGGAATCCTGGTCGGAGCGAGCATTGAATATGGAGGAAATAGCAACAGGAGGCGAGGACGGCGTCAGGGAGAGTCTCCTGAAGCCGCACACCGAGAAACATTTCACGGCGGGAGAGATGGTGAGGGATGTCATTATGGGGATGTCAGATGGCCTCACTGTTCCGTTTGCATTGGCGGCAGGGCTCTCCGGAGCCGATGCGTCTTCCTCCATTATTCTCACCGCCGGCCTCGCTGAAGTCGCGGCCGGTGCCATCTCCATGGGACTCGGCGGGTAAGTATTTCTGCTCTGTGCTTTCACCGCGATTTCTTTGACGAAATAACGGTCGCAGATTCTTTTTGAGCAGAAATTTTTTTCGCTTGATGAATGCACAAGAAAAATTAGACCGTTTACTATCAATTTATGCACAATATAGGAAATGTGACGTGTTATGGCATCGAAGTCTCAAGAAAGCGGTAAATAGTCTAGGGAAGCTGTTGATTCTTGTGAAATTATTTAAATTGTAGGATATATCGCAAAATCTGTCATCAAGTTCTTAGAAATGTGGTGAAAAGAAGCCTTTGATTATTGTAAATTTCTGGAAAAAATAAGAAATGTGTCAAGGTGGCATCAAAACTCTTTAAAACTGGCGTACATTGTAGAGAACTTGTTAATATATCAAATTTATGCAAATATGCAGGAAATATGGCAAGGTCTAGCATTATAATTTTAAGAAATTTGTGGACATTTTAGGGAAGCTCTTGATTTTGGTAAATCAGAGTGGGGAGTTATCAGAGTTGCAATCATTGAGCTTGTATAACATCCTTGCGCCCTAATGTGTAAAATCATTTTATGATAGTATCCTTGAAATCGTCTCAGGTGTTGATAGGCTGCTAGTTAGTGGATGCCAGTGTCTTAATGTGCATCTGCACTAGTTGAGGGCTTGCTCTTCCATGTGCAATTTGTCCACCAATTAACTCTTGAGCTCGTTCTTTTGGATCAGGTCTTGAAATAGGATTCACTAAGAGTCCTACCTATTCCCATTTAGAGATCTGTCCAAGTTTAGGACAGAGATCCTTGTGTCTAGCTGGAAAGATTGTTGGGTAGTGGGAATAGCAGAAGTCATGTTCAACTACTGAGATCGTTGTTGTAGGCTTTGTTGCAGACTCTGTCATTGTGTATCCATCATATATTGAGACATGGACATCATGTTCTACTTCATCTTAGAGGCAAACTCATTTGTTGTTGTCTTTGTAAAGCTAACTGCTCTGCTAGGAGCTTGTTTTGTTGGTGCTGTTCCTACATCTAGCCTCCCAGTCTTTGTCATTGTGCATCTGAGACATAGACATAATGTTCTACTTCATTTTAGCAGCAAACTCATTTGTTGTTGTCTTTATAACGCTAGCTGCTCTTCTAAGAGCTTGTTTTATTGGCGCTATTCCTACATCTATCATCCTAGGGATTGAATGGAATTGGAGTCCTGGGAAAATTCCGAGTCTCTTGGACCACAAGGGGCCACGATTTTGTGGATTTAAACAGCGATTCCAGTAAGAAAATGCTGACAGACTCAGAATTGTCACTTGGAATTCTGCTGGTCATGACATTCAAGCTGAATTACGTCAAGGATTCAGCTTGCTTTTGCCAGAATCAAGCGAATAGTAGGAGGAGCAGAATTTTGGCTTGAAATTAAACCAAATCGCCCAGAATAGTTGCAGAGATTCGGTTTGTTTGGGAGACGAGGAGTATGACCGAGTTAACTTGGAATAAGTCTCATCATCCCAAAACATATTTTTAGCTATAGTGATAAAAACATAATCAGAAGTTATAAGATACTGTTTATTTTGTGAATTTTGAAACGGTACTAGTGACAGGCTCATATAGAATGACGCCACATAACCTTATTACATGTTAAAATATACGACAAAATTTTCAAGTTCTAGATGTTGTACTCAATTCCATAGATGTCCTATGAAGCCCGTGTGGAAAAGTTCATGGATTTAGAACCCTGGGGACATTCATTAAATGAATACAGATAAAAAAACTTGATAATCCGTTAAAATTTGTAGGCGCACTAGAGAATAGGAAAATATTATAATGAAAAAACGCCCTCAGATACATAGAATGGTAGAGGACACTGGCAGGAAAAATGGACTATCCTTTCCTAGGGAAAAACACCATTGCGTAGATTACTTCACAGGTAGAGAATGGAAGAAGGGCATTATAACTGGATGTTTGATGGCCTCACAATACCTAAATTGCATTGGCTATTGATATATCAAGCACTCGTTCGCATTAATTTATCATATTCACAATCGGCGTTGTTGAAGTGGCGATTAGTGCCATCTGAACAAGATTGGGTTAATTTATTCCAACTTTGTACTCAAGGTCCAAGTGAGTTCTTAACATCATTTCCAACTTCTGCTTATATTCAAATATATATTTACTCGAGTATTTTGTTAACATCGGAGGCTGTTGCTAAATTTTGTATGCGAACTATCTAACATAGGCTGTTAGATTTTAAGGTATAAGCGACTTTTTGACATTTTCCCTTACAATCCTTAAATTTAAAGCTTTTAATTGAAATAGAAAAAGTTTTGACGTGTCACTTGTTAAAGTTAACAACATTATACACATTTTCCAACTTCTACTTAAATTCAAATATATTTACTGGACTATTATGTTAAAATTTGGAGGCTGCTGCTCAATTTTTTGTTGAACGACATTGAAATTTTTTACATTTGAAATAGTATACGGTTGTTCACATGTTGTGTTAAATTGGAAGTACATTTATGTATATAAACTAAAGGACAACACAATTTTAATAATTCTTCTACTTTTTAAAATAAATTGAAAACGTAACTAAGAAAATGCCTAACATATCCTATTAAATGATGTGATTTCTGTCTCTAAATATCTAAAATAAATACTTAGTCTGATGGTTATCACCAAAAATTAAACAGGTTCAGGGTTAAATACATGATGAGTATCTCTAAATGTTTAACAGAAGTTATTGGATCTTATGGTTATAACGAAAATTTGAATCGGAGCGTGGTTGATTAATGTTTTCTTTCTAATCTAAGTTTTATAAGATTTTGGTATTCCCCTTTGAAATTTCTTTCCCTTCACATTAAATCACAAAATTCAAAGGTACAAAAGGTCTGCTCCATATTGCAAAACAATAAGAGGAAGATCTTTCTTAACAAAAACATTAGAACCCCTGCAATTGTAGCAACGATTAGGCATTATGTCCCTCATCAGCTTTGGAGGATTCCAATAGGAAGCAGAGTTTTTTTTTTCAAATAGAAAAGGAAAGCAGAGTTACTATCACACTATCGGCAATAATGTACCAACGCGCGAGTTATTTCATCTGCTATGAATTTATACTCTTTTTTCATATTTGAAGATATTGGGTAAAAATTTTAGCACAATTATCTGTGAACTAGTAACGTTTAGCATGTTTCCAAACCTTTAAATGATGAAGATTTTATACCATATTAAAAAAAAAAAAACTGTAGTCCAAAATTTAAATTTGACGGTACTTACAATGGTTGAATCTCAACACATCATGGCATTTTTAAAAAGTTTTTGATGAAAAGAATGGTAGCCTTAGTTTTCGTTTTCTACATGAACCCTACTTTCTTAATTAAGAAACATTGCTTCCATGAAAATCGTGTTCAATGCAACATTTAAATTGGTTTTGCAGGTATCTCGCGGCTAAAAGCGAAGCTGATCACTACACGAGGGAGCAGAGACGTGAGCAAGAAGAAATAATTAACGTACCCGAAGTTGGTTAGTTTTCCAAACGATAGTATATTGGAATTATGTGATAGCCATTTACTCTTAGCCACAGATTTAATTTCGATTTCAACATTTTGTATTGTGGTGACAGAGGCTTCCGAGGTGGCAGACATTCTTGCACAATATGGGTTGGAACCTAATGAGTATTGGCCGGTGGTTAATGCACTTCGAAAACGCCCAGAAGCATGGCTTGAATTCATGATGAGGTTAGTAATTACTTACCTTATTTGTTATAAAGAAATGGTAGTAAGATTTTGTTTAATTCATGATGAGGTTTGTAATCACCGGTCCCTTGTTGTTATTTTTATGGGGTTACCAAGTAGTTGCCTTGTGCTTGGTAGTTTATTTGGTGCCCACCAAAATCATATGGATTGGAAAATATATTACAAAAGTATAAGAGACATATCTGCAACTAACATT
The DNA here is from genome assembly GCA_000966675.3 of Picea glauca. Classification (NCBI taxonomy): domain Eukaryota; kingdom Viridiplantae; phylum Streptophyta; class Pinopsida; order Pinales; family Pinaceae; genus Picea; species Picea glauca. The sequence goes on from JZKD02S1667862.1 coordinate 35,050, forward strand.
CTCTGGGTTCCTACCGGTACTATACTCTCCATTTTCTTCTCTCCCGGGTATGATCCCCAGAAATAGATATACAATAATTTAACTGGCAGAGAAAATATGGGGTAATCATATATATATATATATATTTTGGGGGGGGCTCTTGTTCAAATCCCGAAAGGGAGCTATAATATAGATTTTATTTTCTTCTATTGTGAGAATACTCCTTTGTATTCCTTTGAAACTAAAGTTGGAGTGGTGATGGAGGAGTATCCTTGGGATTGCACAATCAGCATCAAAATATTTGCTTCCAATCTATCTTGTTGTTTAGTTAATTTGCTTAGTAGGAGGAGTAAAGAGGTCACCCATTGCTACAAAATTGTTGCGGATCCATGAGTTGCTAGGGAATTGTTAAAAGACAAACGCATGAGAGTTAATTGGCACAGTTAAAGGGAGATTGACCACCTGCTACCCCTGGGAATTTGGAGAGGCAACTAAGGAGCAGGTGAAGTGCTACAAAGACAGTTGAACTGTGAACTGAACAATCTGAGAGTAAGTTATAAATCTAGTGAATTAACAGAATATAGTTCAATTCCAGCAATCTACAACAGGAGAAGAGAAGGCTCAGCTCCAAATCTGAAACAGAAGAGCAAGTTTAGCTCCAGATCCACGACAAAAGAAAAGGTTCGACTCTAGAAAACTGAAACAAAAGAAGAAGAGAGTGAATACCAACTCGTGCTCTGGGAAGTTTGAGACTGTTTGGCAGTCTGATCATGCTATTCTGAAATAGTCTGAATTGTGGAGAGGTTAAGACCTCCAAATTGTAATCCACAGGCCAATTTGGCGTATTATTCAAAAAAGAGTTAGATTCTATCCCTTTACTTTTGTTTCTTGTTATCTACATTATTAATTCTATCCATATTTAATTCTGTAGCATCTGTATATTATGACTTCTTAAGTACACTACTACCATAAGTCGTCGCACTCTAATAATGCTGATCTAGTTTTGTTGATGTGTTAGAAAATTACAGAATCATATCGTGCATCAAGTGGTATCAGAGCAAGTTTTAGCTCTGGTTGAGAATTGCAGAATCATTCATAACTAATTATCTCCTAAGAGTTGGGTTCCGCAAGATTAGTACCTATGCAACTGTGGCTGCAAGGAGACGTGAGAGAGGGTTGTTTTAGCTTGTGTCTACAGGTAGAAGAATAGTGGGAGGCAGTGCCAAAAGAAAGGCCTGTGAATGGTCCTCTGTTTGAGGACTATGAGACAACTCCTAAAGATGCCACTGTGAAGAGGAGCACGTCAAGGAGGTGCGAGGAACTAGTAATTGAGAAGGAGAATCGAAGAATTAGAGAATAGAAGAATTGGGGATGCTGAAGTCGTAGCATATTTAAAATCAGAAGATAAGATGGAGGAAGAATGAAATGCTGATGAAAAAGACCTGGTCAAGCATTTGATTTCATTTCTGAAGGATAGAGGTAATGCAAGGCTGGAATTTTCTTGCTATGATGGTAGTCTGAAAGCAGAGACTCTCATGGATTGGATAGAAGAGCTCGAGATATACTTTGAGTATGAGAATGTCTAAGACCCCAATAGAGTTCATTTTGCAATAATGAAGTTGAAAGGGCATGCTGCACTCTGTTGGGATGTTGTGAAGAAAGACAGAGTAGACAAGCAGTAGGAGAAGATAAAACCTGGAAGAAAATGGTGAGTAAGATCAAGGAGAAGTTCTTTTGTGTTGATTAAAAGCAGTTTTTTTTGCAGACAAGCACAAAATTTGAAACAAAAAGAGACATTTGTTCGAGAATATATAGAAGAATTCTTCAAATTGTCGCTTAGATCAGGACTTAAAGAGCCAGAGTACTAAAGGGAAACAAGGTATGTGAATGGATTGAAGTTCCAGATTCAAGATGAGATGAGTACCCATTATTTCCGAACCATGGATGAAGGATATTAGATTGCTTTAAAGACTGTAGAGGAAAAGTTGAATAGGAAGTGGCAGCAGAATTGCAGAGGAAAGAATCTTAGAGGTAGAGAAAGAGCAAAGGCTGCAAGAGTACTGTCTAGTGAAGGGAGAGAAGCTGAAGTGTCCAATAGTCAAATTACCAAAGGAGACAACCATGTAGGAAGAGGCAGAGGATTTGGAAGAGGTAAGGGTAAGTACGTCATTACTTTCTATAGATGTGGAGTAGAAGGGCACAAAGCATCTAAATGCCCAAAGAAACACAATTAGGGAAGAAGGAACGAGGCCAAGACTCATGTCATGCAAGCAGGCGAGGCATCAGTTGCGGGAGACAATGTTGTAGTGCTTCAGCATGAATAGGGTGAAAACTTTATGTTCAGAAGGGTGTTTCTCAAACCTAGAAAGAAGGCTACGAAGGAACCTGAACAGAGGAAGAGGGTTTTTAAAATTAAATGCAAGGTTCAGGGTAAATGTTGCAATTCGATCGTAGATGGTGGAAGCAAAGAAAATCGGGTGTCCACAGGGGTGATCGATAAGCTGAAATTGAAGTGCTTCCCTCATCCCAATCTGTATCGGGTTTCATGGCTATAGAAGGGTCAACAAGTCATTGTGATGGAGCAATGCTTGCTGAGTTTCCAAAGTAGCAACTTCAGTGACCAAGTATTATGTGATGTGTGACCAAGTACTATGTGATATGGTGGAGATGAACGCATGTCATGTGTTTTTAGGAAGACCGTGGCTATTTGATAGGAAGGTTCTTCATGATGGTATGGAAAATACATATGAATTCAATAAGGATGGACAATGCTATAGGATAGAGCCAATGGTGGAAGAGGAGACGACATCAATGGACTATAGTGATACTAGAAGTATTGGCAGCAAATGTGGTCATGTAATGTTGTGCCCAACTAGAGAATTTTTGAAGCAACAAAAGACAACAAATTTATGTTTGGCCATAATGTCGGAGAAGGTACCAGAAGGTGAGGAAAAGAGTCACTTGCCAACGTAGATTCAAAAATCGTTGGATGAGTTTGCAGGGATTGTTGCCGATTATATACCAATGGGAATGCCTCCCATGAGAAGTATTTCACATTAGATTGATCTGATTCCAGGATCAAGTCTATCTAATAAGGCTCCTTATCGAATGACTCCCACGGAAAGAGAAGAAGTAAATAGGTAGGTATGGGAGTTACTTGAAAAAGGGTTGATTTGAGAAAGTTTAAGTCCTTCTATTGTCCCAACAGTTTTGACATCGAAGAAGGGTGGTGAATGGAAAATGTGCACTAATTCACGAGCTACTAACAAGATTAATATCAAGTACTAGTTTCCTTTACCAAGAATGGAAGACCTCATGGATTGCTTGAGTGGGGCGAAGTACTTTTCAAAGATAAATTTGAAGAGTGGATACCATCAGGTTTGGTTACGAGAAGGTGACAAGTGGAAGACAACATTCAAGATGAAGGATGGATGGTTTGAATGGCTAGTTATGTCATTTGGATTGACCAATGCACCTAGTACTTCTATGAGATTGATGAATGAGGTCTTGAATCCATTTCGGGCAAAATTTGTCATTGTATATTTTGATGACATTATGATATTTAGTAGGTCCAAGGAAGATCATTTGGAGCATGTGAAGCAAGTTTTGGAAAGGATGAAAGCAGAGAAGCTGCAAATTAACTTGAAGAAGTGTACTTTCTTGCAAGAAGAGTTAGTTTACTTGGGTTTTATAGTTTCCAAAGAGGGTTTGAAGATGGATCCAGAAAAGATGAAAGCCATTATGGATTGGCCAATGCCTGGATTTGCGTTTTATGTAAGGAGTTTACATGGTTTGGTGAGATTTTTCCAGAAGTTTATCACAAACTTTAGTGGGATTTGTGCACCACTTACTGAGTATATGAAGAAGGGAGCTTACCAGTGGACAACAACAACAACAAAGTTAGCTGAAACCTTGGAGGAGAAGGTAACCGAACAACCAGTATTGGCACTTCCAGATTTTAGCAATGTGTTTCAACTTTCAAGTAGATTGTGATGCAAGTGGTTCAACTATTGGAGTGATCTTGAGTCAATATGGTAAGCCGATAACATTCTCTAGTGAGAAGTTGAATGATGTTAAGAAAAAGTACTTTGTTTATGATCAGGAATTCTATGCCATTGTTCAAGCCTTGAAGAAATGGAAACTCTATTTTCTACCTAAGGAATTTATGTTGTTTACAGATCATAAGTCACTGCAATACATAAACAGTGAAGGTAAGTTGAATCAAAAGCATTTGAAATGGGTGTAGTTTTTACAAAGTTACTCATTTGTTTTAAAACATAGGTTTGGAAAGTCTAATAAGGTTGATGATGCATTAAGCTGAAGGGTGATGTTGTTAAATACCATGCATGTTGAAGTTGTTAGTTTGGATAGCATGAAAGAGTTGTATGTAGAAGACACGGATTTTAAAACGCCATGGAAAGCGTGCAAAGAACCATGGGGTATGAATAGGACACCATATTTGGATTTCCACATCTTAGAGGGATTCTTGTTTAAGAATAAAAAATTATGCACTCCACAGAGTTTGTTGAGATTGAACCTCATTCGAGAGATACACAGTGGAGGTTTTGGTAGACATTTGGAGTGGATAAAACCAAGGCATTGGTGGATGCGAGTTATTTTTGGCCCAATATCAATGAAGTTGTCAAGAAGTTTGTTGAAATTTGTAGAATTTGTTAGTTGGACAAGGGGTGAAGCCAAAACATTGGGTTATATACTCTCTTACCGGTACCCAAAAACCTGTGGGAAGACATAAGCATGGATTTCATTTTGGGGCTTCCTATGACATAGAGAGGTTATGATTCAATTCTGATGGCGGTGGATAGATTTTATAAGATGGCACATTTCATACTGTGTGTTATGCCTCATTTTGCATGAGTGTTGTACTAGTGAATTTCTTCACTACCGTTGTGATTTTCATCACAAAGAGCTTTGGATGGTTGGGGAATCCATTTGGTTATGTGGATTGTTGATGACTTGGATGATGATGTGCTAGATATTTTGATGATGTATTGATTGATCATATGATGTTCTAGTCTCCACTCCTTACTAGATGGTTGTACATAAGGACATATAGATCCCTTAGTGGAGCACCCTAGTATTTTTGGGCTAAGTGGCCATTGCATTGGTTTCATCATGGAATTTTCCATTTTCACAACTCTCGAGCCATCTTTGCGAACCTCGAGGCAGTCTCACAACTCTTGAGGCATTGGTTACAACACCCTAGGCAGTTTGAGGCTATTCTTCATGCATCGAGACCTCTCATGCCATGCCACGTCACAAATCTTGGAGCGTTCAACCTGTTCACAAAATTGGAGGTCTGTGTCACATAGTTTGATGGGATGTCCACCTTGGATAATGCATTACTTAGTTGTTGGGGCTTCTATTTTGCATGTGTGGGCCTTCTTATACTTCCCTTGAGTTGTGGAGGTGGTTGCCATGATTTGAGGAGGCGTTTACACATTGGAGACCTCACATATGACCATTGGAGCTGATTTTAGGGGAGTCGTCCACTCTTGAGGGATTCTACTAATTGTTTGTTGGGACATTTCACTTTAGAGATCTAGGAGGCTTTCATTGCCTACTTTGAGGATTTGGTTGTGAATCTATCCACTTGGAGGCCTTTGGAGGCTAGATGTTGCACCTTTGAATCATCTTCTTCCCTCTTTGATGGAGACATCCCACTCTCTTGGGTCTATATCGGTTGGATGATTGTACATATGGCTTGACCACCTCATGATTTTATGTATTGTTGATTAGTTAGTTGGATGAAATAATTCTTTACTCCTCCTGTAGTTAAATCTAAGGATCCCACATGAGATATTATTATTCTATTGTAAAGGAAGTTGAGCTAGACTCTATATAAAGAGAGTATCTCTTCCTCATTTATTCTCATGGTTGGATTTTTGGAGCTTAATTGACATATCTTTCTTGGAGCATATGGATGTATAAGAGTTATTTCTTTGTGGACGTTGGTGTCAATTCTTGAAGCTTTTCTATCTAGGTTTCTATTTGATGCATAAAGATTGGTTATGAATGCTAAAGTCTTCTACAAGCTAACTAGATTGATCCATTGAGTGGATTCTCTACCATTGGAGGGAAGATGTTTTGGGGTAACTCCTTTCCTTTTTTTTTAGTTGGATAATTATTTGGTGCCTTTCTTTGTATATCCATTTTGGAACCCTAGCAAGGGTATTGACTAAATTTATCAAGCTATATTTGATCTTGTTGGTGAAGGTTGCTCCCTTGAGGACCCCTTCTTGTAGGGCCTTGGTATTCATTGTTAATCTTGATTAGATAAGAGATTTTTCTTCCTCTTTGATTCTAGTCTCTTATGCCTAATCCTTGAGAGTGTTTTTTTTTCAACTTCATAAGCCTCTTTGATTCACCTTGATTCCATTGCCCTTGTTGGATTTGGCACTAATCTCTAATTTCTTCCATCACCTCTTTTAAAATCCTAAAAAACCCCAAAACATTGTTTTACTAAAGCTACTCTCACTTTACCTTGTGCCTCATTGCTTAGCTTTAATAATCTTACTAGGGATACCCGAGCCGGAGGAGAGCCAGCCTAAAGTAAAGAGGATAGGTTGCTTACATGATAGTGGTGATTATCCTAATAGTTCCCCCTTGAGTTGTACCTTGTGGATTAGGAATTTTATCATTAAGTACAATTTCAGAGGTAACATTTTGGTGTTGTTTCCGAGGATAAAGTCCATTTACCAGACATTTTGAAGACTATGCTTCATGACATTTTTGTGATAGTGTTGTATTGAAGATCGCTTCCTTACATGGCCACTCCATGAAGGGATAAATCCCTTGTTCCTTACATATTTTGAAGACATTGTTGGGTGTAGAGGTGAGCACATCCATCAAATTGAAGGCTTTTTTGAAGAAAGCTCATCTTGGCGACTCCACTCTTGGTATTGGTATGACGTATGATCATTATTCATTGCATATTTTCAGCCTTATATTGAAGATCTAAAAGTAAAGAAAAAATGGAATGGTCCCCATGGTTGGCCGATTGGTATGTTCCTTTTGATTTCTTAAATATCTCGGGATTCCCTCATGAGAACCCAAGTGTAGATGCGAAGTCAATTCCAAAATTTTGTGGACATGATGATTTGGTTAGACTACACATATCGTCTTTCATGGAATTGAGTTTAAGTATTGGCATTGTTATCCCCGATATCTAGGGATAACTAGGAGATCATGTCTCGAGGCCCACATGGTCCCAGACATGGAGTACCGAGAGCGGGATTGACTTGAGCTTGGCCCTGGAGGGCCCATCTTTCTTCTTCTTCGTCAGATTTGTTCTGTCAACAGTAGCAGTTTCCATCACCACTGGCCTGGACTTGCATCAGAGAGGACTCTTGCTCCATGAGGTAATTGGTCCGAGGTATCATGGTATGTGTCATATTTGATCGTTATAACCTTC